>JBBPMG010000177.1:0-40679 GCA_038090195.1 Boletellus deceptivus
TCACAAACGTCCACTCCACGGCATTACGAACGTCCAGCGTTCGTTGCCGATCCAGTTGCAGATCCAGTCGTACGCGCTAACGTAGATCAGCGCGCGCTCGAGCAGCTGGGCAAGCTGAGAATATGTTTCGTGGTATTCATCCAACGTCTTGCCAAACGCTGAGAAAACAGGGTCACTGCAAACTTGGAAATCCTTGGGGACCTTTGGGCTGACACCGAGCTTCTCGCGGACCTTCGAATCAGAGAGGTAGTCGATCATGTATCTGAAATGCGATCACGACGTTTCGTGGGTGAATAAAAAATGTTTCCTTACTGCACCACAGGGTAACAGTGAATGGAGGTGTCTCCCTCGCATTTCTTCGAGATGTCGTACGGGTTCAACCCTGGCAATCAAATCGGCAATCCCACATCAGCTTATAATCCAGCTAGGCATACCAGTGGCTTCAAATGGGGAATATAACCTGTCGTCACAGAAATCCTGTGCTGCAGCACAACGCAAGGCATCGAATTCACGGATACAAGACTTGAAAATCCATTCCTGGCAGACAGGGAGCTGCATCTAATACCAGTCAGTGGAACTCCAAAAGTGCAACAACTCTCACAGCTTTCTGCATTTCTATGCATGTACCTTTGATGGTCGAACAGATGGCGCAGACAGGGATGCGAATAAAACTTACCTGATATTCAAAACCGGAGGCGAAACAGAGGCGGTCGTACATGTGATATCGATGTATGACGGTGCATGAGAATAGAAATCAATAAGACCATTTCCTATTTGCGAGCGTTGGTCAATCGTGTAATAGGATGAAAGCTCGACACACCAATCATAACGGATTGGAGATTGATTTTTTTTCGTCCTGCTGCAGCTAACCCATTGTTCCTGTCGCAGACTTCGGCTGCAAAAATTGAGAGATAATGACCCTGGCGGGACCAATTGGTTCACTTTCCCCGAAACAGAGTCTGTAACTAGGGCATACGGCGTAAGATTCGCCTGCCATGTGGAAGGGGAGGTCCTGGAATTGATTAAAATGCTCAAAGAAAATAGCTAGGAATGCAGCAATGTCGCCGGCAGCCTCCTCGGTCGTGCTCCGTCAAGTAGTTTGATATGTAATACTCCCATTCCAAACGAACATGGCACATACTACGGTTTGGCTATAGTCTGCATACGAAAAGCCGACTCCGACGGGCTGATCAAGATAGAGCACGCTCGCGTTTGTATTCCACGAATATTCGTTATAGACTGGAGCACCCGGCTTGAGAATTCTACATGGACCATTTTCCACAAAGAGACCCATGCTAGAGGCGCATCCGGGACCTGCGTCCAAATTATCATACACTGTAATCTCTGCGTACATGGGACAATCGAGACTCACCACCATTAATCCAGAGGATGACGTCGTCCGTCGTAGGATTGTTGCGGCTCTCAAAGAAGAAAAAGAGATGTCTCGCGTTGAAGTGGATATAACTTGTGTATGCTCCAGACCGGAGTGAGACTGGATGATAGCATGTAAAGAGGCCCACTCACTTTGCATGTGGCTCGCACTCAAATTCTGTTTTCTTGATATCGACGCTGTAGCCTGGGAAGGACGGGTGGCCGAGGGTGGTGAAGGCATCAAATGAGAGAGTACCCAATTCTCCAACTGGTATGAACGACCCATCGTCGTACGGCGCAGTATAGGCGGACTGGGAGGAGGAAGCTGCAGTAGGCCCTTTCCAGGTCAGAGCCGTCTGCGATGACGCGTGAATGAGGATGGCCAGCGACAGCAAACCAAGTGAGCCAAGGAGCATGCTGAAGAGGGAAGTTGGCAATGGGCGATTACGGCCCCTTCACTTAAATATCACAACATCCGATTCAGGGATGGGGTGTTCAGATGTGAGTCACCAAGTCTTCATCGTGGTAACCGTTGTAGTAAAACACCTTTGAGAAATGCTGTGCGGGAAAGGACGATGGTCCGGAAGCAGATGGAGAAGATCTCGTCGGACGAAATCGTCGGGAGCGGTATTCGGGGAGCAGGACAGATGAAACGGTAGCATGCTTGATTCCGATGAAAGCGATGACCGCTTCCTTCGGCTACCTTGATCTACATGTTTGTCCTTGTCTTTCGATTTCCCCTTGTTCTTGACACGCTTGGGCGCCTTCTTTTCTTTTTGTCTTCCCACCGTCTTGGTTATGGATTGTTGCTTGTGGTTTACCGCGTCGCACGCCTCGCGGGCAAAGCTCGGGCATGTCAATCTTGCCAAGATATACCGTAACACTGGTCAGTGGCGTGTACTCCTTAATCTTATCCTTCGGGGCATCATCCAACTTGATAAACTTGATAATTCGGGTGCCATTGATGGTCCAACCCCACCCTGGGCATCACGCACTAGATACTGACAGAGGTCGGTGTCACCTGGACTCGGCGCGTAAAGATAAGCCAGCGTGCCCGGGGGTCTAGCCCTGGACGAGGACGTGGCCGCTTATCTGCTATGTAGCGCAACCGTATTGCCTCCTCGACGACCTGTGTAACACCTTGGGGGCCAGGCCACGATCCGAAGAGCGCGCGGAGACGAAGAGCATCGCGTCGTCCTTGACATTAAAATCGACTTGTGAATGAGGTGGGCATGTCGGATGCGATAGAGTGCTCACACACACAGGATGTTCGTGCAATGCTTTGCGTAGTCTTTGACTGCGCCCTTGCCAAAGACGGCCACCTCGTTGACTTCCCCCCTTCCTAGCCGCAACCCGGCAATGCATTCGACACCCTTCTTGGGAGCCAGTTTAGGAGGAGCGGGAGTGGAGCTGGGCGGGGTCGTGATCGTGTTGGGGTCGTGATACGTATCGCTCGAGTCTTGGAACGTCAAGAGCGCGGTCAAGATGACGATCTCGAGGCCCTTGCGGTCTTCGATATCAAACCTGGCCAACCGCATAAACACGAACCCCCCCACTTCAGCGGGGGCGCCACACACCGGTTAAGATTATAACCCAGTGTCCGGAGTGACGCCGTCTTGATCCGTCTTGGGGGGCTCCTTTGTCACCACGACCAGCACAGGCGGATCCGGCTTGTGAACTATGAAGCATTCCTCGCGCTTCCACTCGAACTCGTGGCTGCGGGATAGGATCAAAGGAGCGTCGTCGCGCGAAGGAGCGGGGGGCATACGTCTCCCATCTGAAAGACCACCGAAAGGTGAGGGTGCTAGCGTATTTGAGCTCGACGAAGTTCGAGGGGTTGTAGAGCTCCAGAGTCTTGTGTTTGCTCGCCGTACTGGGACTCGCCAGCAACGCCTCGAAGAGCGTATCTGCGCCATGGAGCGTGAGCCAAGCTCCAGCGGGACGCGCGGCTGCCGTTGAGCTCACCGGTCACCTCAATTCGGCAGAGCTGTTATCGTTGCGACGTTTCTGATAGTGGATGGTGCCCTTGCCATCGGTGAGATCGATCACCGTCCCGGCTGGGACGTGTTTGGGGTGGCCCTTTACATGCAACGCCAGGCATGTACGTACGCATCCTCCGCCAGCGTCATCCCGTACCGCCATCATGGCATCACCTCCCCCCTCGTGCACGGCGCATACGCCCGGATGTCCCGTCGAGGTAGCCACGCCAGCGGGTCGCGAGGACTGCGCGCGCGCAGACGTGGACGACTGTCCCTGCAGGAACGATGCGCCGGGCGCGTGTAGAAGGGTGGTATCCCGCCCAGCGCGTGGGTTGTTTCACTGCGGGCGAGCATACACTACCATCATGCATCATGCACTGGCATTATGACAATGATGCAGGATCAGAACAGGGGGACAAGGTAAACACAAAAACGTACTCTCGAGCACAACAAACCCGTACCGTCAACAAGCCACATCAGATTCGGGATACAAGCGCGCGTTGGTCCACGTATGCCAGGCGTGTGATCGGTCGTCAACGCGCGTGGGTGCGACGCGACGGCCGCACCACCCAGACGAGCTCTTTAGTGGCTACTTGGGACCTTGAAGTGATGAGACGCAGGGTTCCGTGTGCACTCTCCCTGAATCAGAGTACGAATACTGTGTACGGACCGAGGGCTCCTTGAGCTCAAGGAGGATGAGCCATACTATGGAGATTGGCTCCTAGATCCCACCCATGGCCCACGACGCAGACCAAGATGCCTCGGGGCGTCGCCATGATGATGCAGGAAGCTAGGGAACGTAATTTGGGTCTTGGCTCCTTTGATGGTGAACCAGAGGAAATTTTGGATGAAGATGGGCAAGTCATGACCAAGTAACGATGGGATGAACCCTGAGGCCTTGAGGCCTGGGCGAGGAATGGTGCACTGTATCGGTGAGGCCCTTGGTTGCTGGATAACATGCGCAATCATCCTCCGTAACCCGTTTTGCTTGATCGCGTGACTAGTTCTCTATAAACCGAATGGCACACATATGCTATTCCAACATTTCCAACTCAGTGATCCCATCCCAAGCCCAGAGCAGCGCCAGTACACGTGGCGAGCTCTCTAGCCATGATTCTCGTTTCCATCGTGCTGAGCATGATTGATCGCCCCAGACGTCGTACGACAAGTCGCAGACCTACCCGAACGACACATCGGTCACCATCATCGCCCAGACAAGACGCGTCACATTATTCGAGTCATCGTAGCTGAGACGTTTATGCCATGGGACACGTAGTATCATGAGTTCCAGCTCATCCGCCGGAAAGAAGTTGGGCTATCGGACAATCAGATGTCCAATGATAGGCCAAAGACAGCGTCGTAGAGATATCTCAAAGAGATTTTGTCGGGGGTAGGTTCTCGGCTGCTTGCAAAGCCCAGAGACTGATCTCGTCGTGGGGAAGCTTGTTCCATTTCACATATATCTATCGACCCTGATGTCACAATTCACCAGTGAAATCCGATCAGCACGTACATCATCAAAGTTCTTCAGTATCTCGGCGGTCTTTGCATCTGCTTCCCGTTGCCGCTGGACGTTGGTTTTCGTTTGTTCAAATAACACTAGGTTCTCTTCCTCGAGCTGCTCGGCGCATGAGTTGATAGTAAACGATAAAGTAGAGTGAATGGACTTGCGCTCTGTAACGTCGCCTTTAATCTCTCCACCTCCGATTCCAGCACAGGGACAGTTCTGGCGCGAACTGCGGCGTGTGGCTCCAAATCCTCTTTCCAGACATCCTTTCCCCCAGTGTCACCCCGTTGTCTCCGAGCGCGCGCGTCGGTGACGACGTTATGAAGAACGTTAATCCTTTCCCGTACACTAAAGTCCTTGAATAGTGTCTCACAGCTTGCCTGACACGACAAGTTACTACCAGCCCATACAAGAGTCGCTTTTGAGACAGACGTGTATCTGGTCTTCCATATGTCGCGATATTGTGTTGTAGATGCCCTCAGCACCATGAGGCTCCTCCTTGCACCAGAGTGCAAAGCATTCCTGAAAGTCTTCGTATCTATCGTGGTCTAGCACACCGACGCCGGGCGAGTAGGTAGCACTTACGTCCACTTGTGTGCGGCTCGGTTGATGGCAAGCTGCAGTGCGGAATGGAAATGGGTCCAACGTTTGCTGTCCGGAGATCCCTTGACCATGACGGTGTTGATCCAAGTCGCGGGTCACGTCGTTCGAGTCATGTGACTCATATGGGGCACCACAGCCTTCCTGCCCGACAAGAGCTTGTCCAGGACCACCTTCGATGCCATGGAACGCGACGACGGGAATGCAATCACACCGAGCGACGCACCGACCCCGCAGCAGCGGAGCTCTCTACCATCATTCATTTTCATAATATTTATGTTCTTCATGCTCACGAATCATGGGGGCGATGAGAGCGTTGCACGGGATCGCTACCAGGGCGCATTGCAGGTTATGAATGACCGGCTGTCCAACTTTACTGCGTGGATGAACGGAGAGAGTTCCAACTTCACCATGGTAGGCGTTCGTGTACGGTGTGCAATACAACGCTGATACGTCAACAGCCAGAAAGCCGGCCAGCGCTCACTCTGCTCGCACAGACCTTTGTTCCATATGGGCCAAAGCTCGGTCCATATCGTGCATCCTATTATTTGAACACCACTGGTTTCATACGGGGTTCTTTAGACTTTTACAACATAACACCCTCCAGCCTAGAGTCCACCAACGTTCCGTGGAAGTCACATGCCCGATCCTTCATATCGGATGCCAACATGACCGAACTCGGTGACAAACTGGGATCTTGGAATTGGTCAGCGGCTACGAACTTATCGTGGAGCGTCGTGGACTATGCGCCTGTGGTTGTGAAGGATGTTTCAGAGCAGATTGCCATGGTTCACGTAAGGTGGCTTTCGCGAATCGTTGCAGTCTCCTGAGAAGGTCATCTTCAGGGAAGGTTTGATTTCATGGATCCAGCGAGCGCGGTCGAGATGCGACTGGAGTTTGATGGTGTTCACTTTCTCTCAAACGGTTCCATTTACGGCTTTGCGGGATCGAATGGGTGAGTGGGTTTCATTCTTAGTATTCACTCTACCAATGTTTTGTTAGGCGTGATATCGACATTCGGCATCTTCCCGCTATTGTTCCGGAAGGTGTGCGGAACGAAACGGCTCGCATCATCAGACCAGAATTACTTTCCCGCATCAATAAAGTAAAGGATATGATGGACAGTGGGACTATTGATCAGGAACCGGCTCAAGGTGTGCAAGCATCGTTTGTTGCGCAATCATGAAGTCTCCATCGCTCCAACAGCTAGTAATCCGGAGACGGGTTGTAGTTTCGTAGTTCACGCCCAAATTGAGCCATCTCCCATATCCGCGGACCTCATGCAGGACCTTGAAGACGAACTGCAGAAGCCGACTGGAAAGTGGACAACGAAGAGACCTCCGCTACGACTGAATGGCATGCTTGTGAGCCGTGAGTGTGGGCTACTCTATCACTTGCATGATGCAATTGGTTTGAGGTAGGAGAGGCGAACTTTTGTTCCTCGTTTGCTGATAGTTACTATTGCATAGATCCCAATTATTTTTCCGCAAAGTTACCAGCTGTGAGTTTGTCTCTTTCGGCTTGCCTCGCACACCCAGTAATGTATGTTAGATGCTAGCCTTTCTGCCATTGTCTATCTTATATTGGTCGGTTTGCTTTCTCGCCAAATCGATCGGGCACATACCCCTGCAGCGCTCACACGCTTGTCGCTATGGACCTTCTTAACTCAAGCTATTGTTGATGCCGTGGCATTTGCGGGGCATATCACATTCGCAATCCTGGCAAACGGTCGGCCATCTATGTCCCTGGTTGCCCCAGCGTTTCTGGCTTGCATCTTGTTCGCTCTCGAGGCCGTGAGTAACGCGGATGACATCCAGGTCTTTATGTGATGCTCACCTTATTGTTTGAATGCAGCAACATGCAATCCTTATCAACCAAGTACAGGCGCCGGAGGATGCGGCCGCCCAACAGGCGCGACGCACCCCATCTCCCGGTCCAAGCGTCCCCACACCGAATGCAAATGCCGCTCAACCTCAGTCGCCTTTGCCAGCGACCGCTCCTCGTCCAACCACTGTCTCCTTCTTTCAGCTTCTCGTTCGTCATCTTCGATCGGACCCGCAAGCTCGTATATGTGCGTGTTCCGTTCTCGTTTGGTACCCGCTCTGATTGTTTATTTGTGCCCAGGGCTCGGAATGTTTTTGTTTCTCACACTCGTTGTGCGCGTGATTGTCACACCTTCGCTCGCACTCCTCTTCGTCGCTAGCATGTATTCCACGTTCTGGTTTCCACAGATCGTTCGGTCAGCCAAGCGGGGGCGACCTGGCGCATTGAGCGCAGAATACCTCATCGGAACATCTATTTGTAGGCTCTACTTTGCGCTTTGTGAGTCGTCCTCCGAAAAATAGCGTTGTGAGCTAACTTTGGAACGATAGATTTTTTGACATGTCCGAAGAACGTGTTAGATGTCGGACCCCGGAGTGCGTCGGGTGGCATTTTATTCTATTCTTCCGTTGATGACCGCTTTGGATTGGCAGGTTGGGCGTACTATCTATGTGCTTTCGTGCTGTTCCAGGTGGTTGTCGTGCTCCTTCAACAACGGCTCGGGCCCACGTTTTTTCTCCCCAAACGTGTACGTAGCATATTCTTGTCCTTTTTTTTGGTATTCATGCGGTCCTCTTCAGTTTACTACTACAGAAACATACGACTACCACCCCCCATTGCCGATTTCCGTCTCGGACCCGGAAGCACCAGAGCAGTCGCTGGGCGATTGTTCTATCTGCATGGAAGCGATTCACGCTGAGGATCCCAAACCGCTCCAGCACGTTGCTGTTGGTCTACTACAGAAAGTCGGAGGGAGAAAGAGCTACAGTCTGGCACCGTGCCATCACTTGTTTGTGCGTGGCCTACTCTGTATGCCTGTGGATGTCCCTCACCTACCTCTCCTTCCCTCCAGCATACGGACTGTCTCGAGAAGTGGCTTGCTATCAAGGCGAGTTATCTCATTCTTTTGGTTCGTCGTCGACTGAGTGTATGCAGAACATTTGCCCTCACTGTCGTCGACCACTCCCACCCCTCTGAAGCATCTCGCACGTGTTGCATGTATCCGCAGCTTATACCACGACTGAACGTTACATCTTTGATCAATCACGAATGTACTCAAACATACGTCTATCGTTGCATTGCATCACATCCGACATCTTGATGATAATCATACTAGCCAAGTTTCGACTGGACTGCTGCCTTGGCCGTTGCCCGCGACATCTGTCTAAAATGGAGGCCGACGTCTCTGGCGCGGTTCCAGAGGGATCCTTCGTCGGGATGTTGTCCTTTGTAGCCTATGACAGCCAACAGGGTTCGTCGCCCGTTCCGTGCCGCGCTTGCGTTTCCGAAGCTAGACCTGCCATGCCATCCCGCTGACTCATGCACGGACTGAAGTCTACGATGGTCACGTGCCTCGACCAACCTAGACTGACTACATAAGCATGCCGACTCGCCCCTAAGTCTTCCTTGCATCTACAATGGCAGAACGCATTGAACGACGCCTTGATAACCGGAAATCACTTGCTAGCGCGGTGTGCCAGGGGGAGCAATCTTACACGAGGGTGAGGCCACGTGACCGAGCGTGCACGAGCCATATAGGGAACGCTGACATCATTCAGCAATAAGAATTACGTCACGGGAAGGCTGAGGCGCATGCAATGATTCTGCCCCTGAAAGGTTGTGAAGTTCCACGCTCCTCACTTCTTCTGCCATGGTAAAGCAAGCTAAAAGACGCCTTGAGAGCCTGAAATTATTTACTAGCACAGTGTGGGGAAATTCACAGGCAGTCTTGAAACATGATGACCACACCGGACTCGAGTATATCGATTTATCTGGACACGTCAAGGCGTTCAAGTTCCTCCTCCGACAGGGGCTTCAACATACCAAGATACTCGTGAGGGAGGAATATCGCATGGCGCTGAAAACATTAGAGACCGATGTTGCTTACGAAGAGTCAGCTTACATTACAGGTCAATATGGTATTGGTGAGTCCAGTGCAGTATGATATGCCTCCAGAACCTAACCTAAATTCTGTTCTGTTGTCAGGGAAAACACTTTTCCTCGTCTACGTACTGGTAAAACGTCTCGGAAAGAAGAAGAATACTGCATGGCAGTTGCAGACTCCCTGTAGCGGATATTACTATGCAATGCTCTCGGAGACAGCATCCCTCCACAGCAAGTATGATGGACGCACGCTGAGCATATTTAGCCCCGTTTGGGGGCTCTCGGACTCCAGCGATATCACTCCAAGACCCCTACCCATATTCTACAGAACCACAGGCTGCATCGCCATCCAAGCAACCTCACCCATCGAACATCGGTACAAGGAATGGAGCAAGTATGGTGGGGCTGAGTGCTACACCATGGATATCTGGTCCGAAGAGGAGATCGCAGACCTCGCGTGAGTGGAACCAGGCTTCTAGTGTATTCAAATTGACTTAATTCAAGCTAATGGAACAACTAGCCTGCTGTTGGATCTCGACGTAGAGCGCCTGACCTGCCTTGCGAGAAGATGGGGTGGTGCACCTCGATACCTCCTGAAATATCTTCGGCGCTCAGACAATGCGATCGAGATGTTATATAAATGCAAAGTCGGGAAACATGTGGCGAACAGTGCGCGAATGGTGCACGGGATTGACGGGACTAACTATGAAGACCGTAATGCCCCTTCATTGTTCTACTTCTGTCGGCCCGCAATAGATCCCAAGCTTGGTGTCTTCCGCTTGCTCACTCGTGCTGTCGTGCCGACGGCCACCCTTTGCTCTATCCTAGGAGAGGCACTCCAACGTCAGGAGAATGCAACCAGGCTGGCCTTCTTCCATACTCTTAGACAATGCAGTGGAACTCGTCCAGCGGCTAGCTATATATTTGAAAACTGGCTCCATGGTTTCTTCCTCGCATCAGGGACCGTAAGATGTCACTGGCTACAAAGTCGTACAGGCACTTCTATGCTGAAAGGAGTAACGTCTCTTACCTCCACAAACTGGTTCGACGTCCAAGTCGCACGACCTCCGTACTATTGGGTAGCACCAACCGGATTCGCTGGGATCGACTGCGCACTCGTGCTCAAAACGGAGGTCTATGCGATTCAAGTGACCCTGAGCTCCAAACATGGATCGCCAATCGAGGGTCTGGAGACCCTACGAAAGAATCTACCGCGGGACATGAGGAAGCTGCGCTGGAAAGTGTTGTTCGTCGGACACGATGCTTCTTTTACCGAGTCAGTTGCAAAGAAATGGGTCGGTAAAATACCTTTCCCTCCGAGGCGAACGCCTTTGGCGATTGGTTGGTCTGCATTGGATCCCGTGGACCCGCACGGTTCCTGGAAGGTATGTAAGCTTGTCGGTCGTCAACATTGTTCTGATGTCCTTATAGGAGTATCGTAGTGAATCCGAATCCCATCAAGATGAAGAGAGTAATGAGGCACCGATGGAAGTAGATGAATAAGGATATCCGTGATCGTCGATGAAATTCTATGATCTATCATGTTCATCTTGATCGTTCATGCCTCGACTGTTGACTTATCCTTCGTACAGTCTAAGAAACATGCATTCAAAAAAAACGTTCATAGAACCTGATTGCACGATCCTATAGTCTCATTTCTCACACATCCTTCCAAAGGCTTATACGGTGTCGTGTGGATGCACGTGCTTGTACGTTGAAAATACCACCGCGAGACCATCAATTCGATGCCAGGTCCAACTTAGACATCCTCTTTAACGTCTCTGGCGCGATTCCAGAGGGATCATTCGTCAGGTTTTTTGTGGCTCATGAGAATCCATGGCGCATCTCGTCTGTCCCGTCTACGCTCACGTTCGCAAAACCGCTGTGTTGTGAGTGACGTTTCCACGACCAACCAAGCTGACGTGATGATCCCACTTTCAAAGGAGTGGTGTATACAGACCTGTATGACGCAGCACCGTGATCTGTCTCCAACGCTTGTAGCCATCGTGATATTCCTCCCTCACACCACGACAAGTCAATATACTCGAGTCCAGTCAATCACGCACACTGCGCTGGTAAGTGATTCCAAGTTATCTGGGCCTCACTTAGCTTGTTGCAAACGAGTATTGTGTTAAGAATCTGGGGGCGAAGTGAGCATGCGCCAGACTTAATCTCTCGGACCTTAGGCATATGTGTCGCCGTTGTTCGACAGGGGCGATTGTCCATGAGACACGGTGGCGCGCGCTCAGGAGCCCATGACGTCAGGGGAAGGGTACCCTATATAGCCCCCCCCCCCTTGCCGTCGTCGCATCGTCCTGCAATTGCCACGATCTGCCATGTCGTTGATGCGCTTCTACTACGATCCCTTCTCCGAGTTTGACCGTCTCTTTGACGACGCCTTGTCGTCGCGCTTCCTCCGCCCCGCCGCCCCCGGCACCACTGAAACTGGGCGGGACATCTTCAGGCCGAGGTACGTCTCCGCCGCTTTCTGGGCACCAGCGTGCGGCCCTCGCTTCGTCCGAGCCAGGATCAGAAGCTGACTGCGACGCCCGCAGGATGGACGTGCACGAGAACCCGGACACCAATACGGTCACTGCGTCATTCGACCTACCCGGTTTGACGCCGGAGCAGGTCAACATCGACATCAACCAGGACCGGCTGACCATCTCGGGCGAGTCGAGTACCACCCAGCAGCGCGACGAGCGCGGATACACCGTACGCGAGCGGTCCTGGGGTAGGTTCTCGCGTACCCTAATGCTTCCTCAAGGGACCAAGGTGAGTGTATCTGCATCCGAAAACAAAAAATGGATGGACACGCCGAAAAAGTTTGGTTCGGTCTGATATTGTTGGTCTGATGATGTTGTGCACCGTAGCACGAAGACGTCAAGGCTAAGATGGAGAACGGTGTGTTGAACGTGACGTTCCCCAAGGCTCAGGCGCAGCAGCCCCCCAAGCGCATCACTATCGAGTGAACATCCGGTTGGGATGTTCGTGTTGACATTTTCGAAAGAATCTCAAGAATCTTGCTTGCATTTCTATGTATTCATAGCTCTCGACTCGGCAGTCGGTAGTGCCACGTTGATTAGGGATTTATTGTCTCTCGTGAGCAAGTAAAGAGCGAACGAATGAACGAGTGGTGGAAAAGATCAACCTCCGTAAATTCAATGACGCAATTGTGAACCGTTCACCATCATTTACCCCCACGGCGACTGTACGTCAGAGCCTGACATCTTACGGTAAAGCTGCTTTATGAAAGCCCAGACCTCGTTCCCGTACGCATAGTACAGGACACCAAAGGCTGCCCCTCCGAGATGTGCATAGTGATCGAATATCCTAGCATCGTGACCATAAGTGACCAATAACAATAGGCGAGCGAGCGCAACCGAAAGGAGAGAAACTCACGTCCACCCACGAAGAACGCCAACGATGTCCGCCACCACCAGCGCACCAACGCCCGAGGTGATAGAGACACTGATGGGCAAGAAGATCGGTTGGACTTGGGCGTCCGGGTACGCGAGCGCGGTAAGCGTGACCGCCGCATAGATGGCGCCGGACGCTCCCAGCGAAGGCAAAATTTTCCGCGGTGCCTCCTGCGCTACCTCGTTGACGAGCGCGGACGCTGCTGGCGACGACCGAACAACGGCCTGCTTGGACACGTATGACAGCATGCGAGGATAGAGCACCTTGACAGACACGCCGTGGCTGACAAGCCCAGAGAACAACCCAGCTAGAACGAGCACGCGCGCACACAGATGGGAGGGGGATAAGCACGGCGAGGGCAGCGTTCTGAATGAGTGGGAAAACTCGTACCGGAAACGAAAAACGCGAGGAAGTGCCACTGGCCGTTTATATCTGGTTCACGTGAGGGGGATGTACACAAGTATTGCGTTGCGGCGGCGCCTGTCAACGAGCCAACGGGTCAACCACGTTTAGAGAGCAGCTTGAATAAAGCGCTTGCCAAAGCTTGCCAACGCCATCGAATTAGCGAACAGATGGAAGAAACTCTTGTGACTGGCATAGAGGAAAACCTTGCTTCAAGGGAAAGAAGCACGGAAGATCAAGAACTGACCTGAACATGCTAGTAAGAAGCGTGAAGGACCGTCCAGAGAGTGGATCGTGCATAAAAGATTTATTCATGAATGTACTGAATCGAGGTATCTTCCAAAGGAGAAAGACGGCAGTGTTCAGTGCACAGATCGACCAGCAAAGACGCCTGCCGTCGCTGGCATCGAAGTACAACGTGCCCGCGAGCGCAGATAGAGTCAGAGAAACATTTTGGAGTGCGACAGGCCAATGAGATATCTTTTCCTTGACCGATTCAAGGTACTTGAGAAAACGCTGTCCAAGCGGCGAGAGTGAGACCCACTCGGCTGGCTTGGCAGGAAAGATGCACGTACAGAGACCTGGGCCCGAGCTTTCGCTTTTCTGATCTCATCGGCACTGGGATCACGGAAAGTCCAGATGCTCATGAACTTCTTGACTTCCCTGGACCAATGGTCGTTCTCGAGCTGTGTCTTCTCCACAGCCAACTCAAAGGCGATCAAGGATCCAAACAAAACGAACTGTGAACCAGAACGGGATAAAAAGATGTGGAAGAACGAAGCCTGTATACACACTATGACCTGCTTTCGTATCGGAGGACGACTGACGCGGTCGCAGAATGACCGCACACTGTTCGTCTCGACAGAGTGAGACGTGTCCAACGCCTTTGCCGATACATTTCTAGAGACCCTAGGAAACCATCTCTGCGATGATTGGATGAAGGTGCGACTGTGTGGACGCCCAAGCCAAGGACTGAACGAGCGAAAGGACTGTCTGCAGGATGTGGTCCAGAGCATGGCCAGTATGTGCCTGTCGACGTGCAGGTGGCAGCCAAATTAGGCAGGCTTGCTCAAGCGCTCATACTACTCCCTCGACGATGTTTTACTACATTTCCTTCCTACGCCCCCCACCCTCGCGCGCCAGTGCGACGCCCACCAACCCCATCCTCATAACGCCCCAGATATCCAACGATCTGCGAACAGAGTACCTCGACGGACCTATCGATATCTACTACGCCTGGTCGCTCTATGTACCCCTCCTCGCCTCCTCGCCCGTGGTCACCAAACTCGTGAAGCTCACCTCCTGGAATGCAGGCTCCGCGTACAAGATGATCCCCGTGCCAAGACCGCCCTCCATTGACCACCTGCACAGTAAATGGAACTCGAAAGCCCCTGGACCGGGGGCGGACGGGCCATCGTGGCGGCTCATCCTCGCATGCGGTACGACACTACACGACCAGACCATCTTGCTCGGTGCGACGGACACGACGGGAAGTACGCCGTTTGCGGTCATGTCGATGCCGGTGACTTTTCCCTTTCCCCGACAACACTACGCTATTGCCACAGGAAAGAAGAACGCGACTCAGGATGGTGGCCCGAAACAAGAGCAGATTACGCGGTCGTATGTTCTGTGTGCCCCCGTAATAGATCGTCCGGTTGTGTTCGACATCACGGAACAGACCTCGTTCGACCTCGACAAGGTGTGTTTTTCTCCGTTATACTCCACCGTAATGATCACGAGGCTTTTCCTTGGTGGCATACCACCCACGGCTCGGACACAGAAAATATGGGATAGTGGCATCGGACTCAGTTCTTGGCTCGTCCGTCTCTTTTCTGAAAAGGGTACGGAGGGCGTTACGACGCCACAGCAGTCTGATCTGCGCGAATCGCTCTTTAACGCGGACGCACGACACATCTTAGAATTAGGTACGCCCCTAGTTGCGTCGAGTCCACACCCCTGGCTCTCCTAACTGATCGGCCGATCCCACATGTGCATGGCCAGGCGCAGGCACCGGCATCGTTGCCATCACGCTCGCCATTCTACGCTCGACGTTGGACCTTTCGGATGAACCCGGCTCGATCGTGACCACAGACTTGCGTGCGTGCGCTCTCATCCTCCATCCCCTCTCTCGACCCTACATGCCAAGATCTCCACTCAGTAGTAGCCCAACAGCCTCCGCGATGCCCATCCTGCGAGACAACATTGCTGCCAATCGTACTTTCATGAGCAAATGCGTCCCCCAAGCGGCCGTCTTGGACTGGGAACAGGAACAGCTCCCCTCGTGTGTTCAAACTCAATTAGAGGCTGGACTAGATGTGATCGTGTATGTAGTCTTCCCTTGTTCCCTCATTAGGGTTCGTCTGACATGGTGGGCCTCTGTGCAGCATGGCAGACATCACTTACAACACAGCGTCCTTTCCCGCGCTCCTCGGCACGCTTGCTCGACTCATTCAGCTTTCCAAACGCAGAAAGGATGGACGACGTGCTCCATGGGTTCTCATGGGCTACAAGGAACGACATCCCGACGAACGATCTCTGTGGGATCACGCCACGGACGTTGACCTCCATTTTAGACAGATATCGCAGGTCGACGGTGCGGGCGGCAATCCGGTCGAAATTTGGCTAGCGTGATGCCATCAAAGTATCAGACGTGATGCGATCCAACAACAGAGGTATTGAAGTACGGTCGTAATACCACTTCGCCTTCGATAGCTCGGTCCGAGAGACCCGGTTGCCCTCCTTGCTTTCTTTTTTCCGCCCAGGACACCCCGTTGGTTCCGTACGAGCTGTTGGAGGGCTCATAGACACCAGAAGTGACTTTGGACTTTATCGGGCGGATGACCTCGTCTTGGATCCCTGGTGGAATTGGCAGCTGGCGATGTACCCATGGTGTGTGCTCAATGGTGGGAATGGTGACAGGCGGAAAATAGTCATCACAAAAGCTCCCTTTCTCCAACTCATCCCAAGCAAGACCGAGTTCATTGAGGCGGAGGGTGTGAGCAGCAAGCTTCTGCTCCTCAGGCCAAAGGTATTACGAAAGATGCCAAGTGTGTCCATATGATCCTGGGTGAGATATGTTGTAGGACGTACCATGCCATCTATCCTTGCCACGGCGGCCCGCCCAGCCATCAAGCGCTCGGACGACGCGAAGGAGCGCAATTCGTACTAAAGAGGTTTGATGTCATCACTGAAGACATGCTAACGGCACAGAAAATATGGGATAGCTGCACCGGGCTCAGTTCTTGACTCGCCCATCTCAAGACTCTTCCAGTTGATGGGCCAGTCCCACCGTGTATACATGGTAGACACACGCACAGGCATTGTTGCCACTGCGCTCGCTGTTTTGCGCTCGACCTTGAACCTCTCGAATGAGCCCGACTCGATCGTGACCACGGACCTACGCGCGTGCGGTTTTGTCCCCTCTTCCCCCCTCTCTCGACCCTACATATCACACTCAGTTGACTCTCTCAACAGCCTCCACGATAGCCGTCCTACAAGACAACATCATCGCCAATGGTGCTCTCGTGAGCAAATCCGTTCCCCAAGCGACCGTCTTGGACCAGGAACAAGAACGACTCCTGTCGTGTATTCAATTTCGATCAGCAGCCGGGCTGGACATCGTGTGCGTCGTTTCACGTTCCGTCAGCCAACGGCAGAGGGTCCGTCCAACGTGACGGGCCCCGATGCAGCATGGCAGATTTGTTAGAATCGAATGTTTCCAGAGACTTTGACGTCGACGCCATTACTTCAGGTATCATCAGTACCTCCGCTTGAGCAGGTTAGTTGGTTCGAGGGGTACACTATTTAAAGGAGTTTATCGCCGACGATGGTACTCGCATAGTAGCTGTTTTTGGAAGCGAAGGATTAAGGCGTGGGGGTGTGGATGCGAGCCAGCTCGATATCACAACCACAGAAAGGGACGCCGCACCACCCAGATCGCGGTCTGCAGGTGCCCTCATGACAGGAAGGGGATTGTTGACAATTGCCAAACCAGGCTCTGAAAGACGGGCAGGTACTAAGCCGTCTTTAATGATCATCTTTGCATCGTCTTTTCTATCCACACGCGAGAACCACCATTCAGTTGCAGCTGCTCTTTCAATGCAACAGTCAGTCACACCAGGCCAGCATCTGTCCAGTGATGGCAGTTTAATCTACAACGGTCCTAGTTTCATCAGTCTGACACAGTTAGCGTTTTCCGATCATCACGACATGGGACTTGGATCCAGCTAAACCAAGCACCAACATCGACCCGGGATCTTTGCCTAAATGGACAGCATCCTCCGAAACCAAACAAGCGAACGGGACTGCACAGCTGTGCAGGAAATAATAGGAAATAATTGTGGGACCGCGGACGGGTGCTTCGTTGTGTACGTCGCAACGTGGACGAGCTCAGTTCGATTTGATGCACATGCATCATGGAAGGGAATACGTTAGAAGTACCCCTGGTCATCCGCTCTGCCAGAAAAAAAAAAGACGATTTCTCCTTGTCTGGTAGCGAGCTATGAACGGTTTCTTGTTTTATTCCATGCAGGGGAATTGCAAAGCGTGCAAGGTTTCCCTCACGTCACCTGGTCGGTCTTTTGTCATAACTAGCGACGCAGCGCGCGTACTACTAGGAGTCGTTACTAACTATAAATCGAGTGTTGAGTAGTACATTAGACAGCTACGAGCGCGCGAACGCCGAATGCGGAGGACCGCTACCAGATCGTTGTCATTGAGCTCCCCGTGACCGTTGCTCATAACTCAAACTCACACATGATGTTGCAAGGAAAAGCGCCACGACCAACGACACACGGCGAGCTGGTGAGTGGATTAATAGCTAACCCTAGGTTGCGTTGGTTCAACAGCACTTGAATCACGATACTTGATTGGTATCGCCGAGGCTGCACATTTCGCTGATCACGAATGACGAGGTAACAAGCCAGACAAGAGAACACGCCAGACAATCTCTCCGAGAGCTCGTGGTGCAAGGTCATTGAGAAAGGATAACATTGGTAACCGCGATCTCTCTCTTCTCTCTTTACCCTGCTGTCTCATCATGATCGCAGAAATACAGGCTACGACAACGTCCAGTTGCAGCACTGGCAAACCCTCTCTTGCGGTCATGCAAGATTGAAGATCATGTAAACGGACAAGTCAATTGTTGTTCAAAGGACTATAGAACATCGGATGCAAGAACAGTTACATAGTGCCGACTCCGTAACTGAACATCACACAATCATGCATATCGAGAAATAAAAGTTCATAAAGCGGCCGGGGAAAAACTACAGATCTTGAAAAGTTTAAAGCTGCGACCACTGGAGACGGGGTGAGTTGTCAGCCCATATAAGCATGGAAGAAAGCGCTCACAACTGGATTGTTTCGAGTATATCGGGTGTTGTGGCGTCACAGTAATCAAACTGCTAATGTTCTTTGTGATTACCCTTCTTCTTATCTTCCTCGGAGTCACGAGCGTGGGGATGATCCTTGTGGCCCTCGCCTTCAGCGCGGGAGTGGTGATGACCGTGACCTTTCCTCTCGTCCGCAGCGTTGCGGACGTAGGGAGGGTGATGCTTGCCGGCATCGGAAGGGGAGCGGGCATCATGATGGCTCCTGTGGTGACCCTCGTCGATGTCGCGGGTATAGGGATGATGCTTGTGACCCTCGCCTTCAGCGCGGGAGTGATGATGACCGTGACCTTTCCTCTCGTCCACAGCGTTGCGGACGTAGGGAGGGTGATGCTTGCCGGCATCGGAAGGGGAGCGAGCATCATGATGGCTCCTGTGGTGACCCTCGTCGATGTCGCGGGTATAGGGATGATGCTTGTGACCCTCGTCTTCAGCACGGGGGTGATGATGACCGTGATCTACCTTCTCGTCCGCAGCGTTGCGGACGTAGGGAAGGTGATGCTTGTTGGCATCGGAAGGGGAGCGAACATCGTGATGACTCCCGTGGTGACCCCCGTCGATGTGTGCGGTGTCGCGGACAGCGACTTCGGGTATGACTGCCGCAGTGACGATGCCGAGGAAGACAAACGCGGCGAGAGTCTTGGAGAAGCGCATAGCTGACAAAAGACGAAGTAGTTGGATGTAAGATCGGAGAACTGAGTAGAGGATTGAAGGTCCTGGCGTTTTGCTCATCGTGCTCGTACTTTTATACGTTCCAGCCAGCGAGACGTGTTGGTGCGATGCTTGCGACAAAAATAACCCCTGTGTAGACCGTGCAAATGAAAGCCGCAGCAGCATGATCTAGCATTACCCGACCTTCGGAATCACAGAAAACAGCTGAAGAAGAGAATAGCAACATTAATCACCGCGTTTCAGTTTTCATTGCCGAGTTCAGGGTTACACTGATGAGCAAGCAACTCGATCGTCATCCTAACGACAGGACAAATTTGGAGTGGACTTTGGTTCCTGGAATGCTTTAGTGACTATTATTAGGAATTGGGCGTCGAGCTTGGTGTTTACCGAGGTAGCTGAGCTGCTCGATGTCCCCATTGCGAAGCGGTGGGTCGTGTTCCACCTATGGCCACAAAAAACTTGGGAGAAATGGGGAAGGAGAGGGATATAACTCATCCTGTAGAATAGGTGTGATCCATGCCTCTGTAAACTATACCTTGACTGCACATCGTGTGAAATCAGGATACTGCACCAGTTTCCAGGTCGAAGCGTAAAACAGATCTTGAGAGTGAATCTTTGGTTGGTACCCTTGAATTTGACACATTCCATGGCCACATGTCGATTATACAGCTGCCCGGAATATTTTTGAGGCTTCTGTCACGTCACTGAACTGCTCAGTGCTTCGCGATCTGGTAGTGGGAAAGGAAATCCTTGAACCTGCTGCGCCGTTTACTACTTCGCAGGTCCCTCCAGATTACCCTCTTTACCGAAGCCCCACCCTGCAAAATCAGAGAGACTCGAGACAGAATCCTATAGATATATTCTGGATATCTGGCTCAGGAATTCTAATTCGAAACTCACAGAAGCCCCTTCTCTCACACAGTTGCGGATTGAGATATTGAGACCTGTACATCGAGGATCACAGAGTGTATCCAGACTTGAGCTCGAACACGTTGATAAGTACAAGTGGGACGATGTGGACCTCTTCCGGATCACCTAGGATTTTAATCTGGGGTCATGTTTTCGTGTATCTCGTACTGCGGAAGGATAGTTTGGGAAGTCGATTGCTTGGGTTCCCCGTCCCGCTTTGCGACGCCTCGGATAACTCCAATTGAACGACGGCATTCCGAATCCGTCTTGATGATCCTGGACCACCAATTATAGTGCCATGGTGTGTCAGCGAGTTTTAAATGATGATATCAGACCTCCTTAGTATGGACGCGCTTCATCGCGTCGTTCAAGTGCGGGACGCCTAGGCGGGCCGACGGGATCGCACGACACGTTTCCATAACGTACTCCCCTCAGCTGGTGATTCCACCTCCCCGACGAGTCCGTCGTGCGCGAAAAAACAGAAAGAGCGGCCGGCTCCTCCACGCCATCTTTGGTTTTTCGAATTCGTGCTCATTCCCGCGAGCCATCGCAGGTGAAGTTTTCATCTCTACAGCACCGAACTTGATCAAGGTTGATCTAACGAGGTCCGCAGCCTCATTTCCCGCTTGTCTTGTTCTCCGCCTGTTGCCCTTCCCCCTTTTATATTATTATGAGTGTTCCTCGTTTATTGTCATGTAGGGTGCCACGCCCTTTGCCGGACATTTGCACGTGTGGGTCTAAGTATGTGTCTAATATCAGGCGTACCTTTCTCGGGTCTTATCGGCAAAGAAGAGGGCCCCTAATGGCAGTAAGGATGTGTTGTGGGTACGTGTGCGTGTGGGCATTTGGTAGGTTTACGTACGTATGCTTATGAGGGTGAGGCCTTGAGGGGGGAATCGGCGCGGGGCTGCCTCTTGGGCCTTGAATTTGCGGGATCTTTTGCGGATCCGGGTGTGGCAGTTGCGCCACTGGGGGTTCGTCATCCGAGTTTAAGACTGGATTCGGAAGAGGGCCGCGCCTTTGGGCGGGCTGATGGGATTGCGGCTGGTGGAACCAGTTGCGTAGTTCTGCTTTGAGAGATCTTTAGGTAATCCTGCGGATGGTGCGGTTACGGATCTAGTGTCGGCGTTGCCTCAAGCCGTTTGTCCCTCTCACAGGACGGCACAAACTAACCGATCCTCGCATAAATACATTTTGATGTTCAGCGAAAAGGGGGCGTAATCTGACGCACATCAAGGTGCGCAAACGTTCCGGCTTTCACTCGAAAGAGGGATGATGTAGAGCGTATGACTTTTGAGGGTACCGTGTCGGGGGATGCTATGTTTCAGAGTCGTGGCCAAAGTACCCGTCAAGGGACGGTGGGTACAGTAGCCCGTTTATTGATGGTACAAACAGGAAGCGACGGTCCACGTCGATAAGTCGTATTTTAGTCGATATTGTCACCTCGTTTCAGATGCCATGACGGTGAAAGTAGTTCCAACTATTTGCTTTCGTGCACTGCTTGTCGCTGCGGCGCGATGTGACGAAAAAAGTCGAAGGCTGTCATCATTTGAGTCTGATGAATATATCTCGATGGGGTTATTGAAGACATACACAACGGGCGTGGAACGGGCACGGTAAGGTTTCTGAGCGGGAGCAGCCCCTTTATCTTCAACGCACCACACGACACTCGCTAGTACGGCTGTATTTGCGCAACCGACTTGAACTAGATCGCGTCTCAGGTTCGCGAGGAGTTTCCATTGAGTGGTAGCTGAGTCGCTAAACCAGCATACACACGATCGAAGTAGAAACGCGGATGATGGCGGCTCAGATTATAGTAACGATGTATCCTCACCTTGAGTGTGGTTGCCTTCTCAGCTATAGCCGCTTGCGACATTTAAATATAAGGAGGAAGTCGCTTACCACTGAAATGAGTCCCCAATCAGTGCCATCGTTTGAGAATCTGACGAGTGTTCTCTGTTACGAGTGGAGGTAAAAGTGCGCAGTGAGGGTTCACGTGAGACTACCCATACTAGCACTGTACCTGGGGAAATTCGAATGTCAAGTTATCGTTGCCCAAAATCATGGCTGGAGCTTCCAAGCCAAAATCGACCTCAAAGAAAGAAAAGATATTCCACCCAGACTCTCGAAAAGCCGCCCAAGTCGCACGCACTCGTCTCAGAAAGGCGAGGCTCGCCGAAGCGTCTGTCAATCGCTCCAAGAAACACGCCGCACAAGGTCAGTCCATCCCGCCCGTCTGTTCTATGTGTGGGTGTGGCCTATGGGTCCCTTTCGATTCTGTTTTACGCTCTCTCTCCGACGATGGTACTGACGTTTGGTTTGCACCAGCGGACGTATACGGCTTTTTTTACCATGCACTTCCTCCCGCGGGTGTGCTCACCCTTGAAGAACTACATGCAATCGTCCGAGACGTGTGGCTTACCCGACATGACGATGAGCTCGAGCGGGAGCACGCAGCGCGGCGAAAAGGCAGGCCAAAGAGCACAAAAGAGGTGGCACTGGAGGAAATAATACTACGGGAAAAAGAGGAATACAGAACTGGAATCGGTACGCCTTCCCTGTCGCTCATCGTTCGAGACGCTGAAGCCTCCATGAAGAGGTCCCGGATCTCACACATGAGCCTACCGTTCAACTTTTCCGTAACTGGGACCAAAAAGAAGTTGCCTATGTCCAGCTGCTTCGATTCATCCGCATATCTACCACCGATCCCGCAATGGCTGTCGTATCTAGACCCGGAAGACACCCGTCACTGCAGGTAGATCATGCGCCATTGCAATCTCAGGATCAGGAAATGCGCGTCGATCAACATGACAACATACTGTGCGAGCCACCGTCGCGTTTCTCTGGCACGACTACCGCCATGGATGGACCTCTGTAATACCACTTTGTAACTAGTGCTCGTCTCTTGCCATCAGAAAGTGAGTCAGGTACCTTTTTTCAGATCCTGCATCTAATGGGGATACACCGCCGTCTCCGTGAGATTCTTTCCGTCCGTCATCCGCAGGCTGAATGTTGGACTATGCGCCCCCATCGGCAGCCGGACAAAGTCCAACTCCCAAACTTCTCTCAGCCGATGACATATGATTTGAAAACTGGATGATGCGCCTTTTTCCTGTATTAGCTGCAACACGGCCTGGAAGCCTGCCTTCGCTTGTTGCACCGTCGTTTCCCGTACCTCCACCCTAAATCTGACCGCCTTCAACGTGGGATCCCTGGCCTCTTCGAACCGGCACTTGAGGATACCATTCCCCTCTGACAGTGTGAGGACCACCTTGACGCCGATGCCAACCAGCAGCCGCCTGCACTCTTCCCGGCTCGTAAATGCGTCATGCACGGACAACATTCGATAGCTCGCTGGCTTGAACCTGAATACATTTCCGAGCCAGCGACGCCGCGGTGTCGATGGCAAGGTAAACGAGCTGTCTGACCATGCTGGGGATACCGACGTCATAGGCGTTGTTGGGTCGGTGCTCTTCTTCCTCCGCAACTTGTGTGGCGAGGGCTCCACGATTTGCACGCGGAGGGGCTGCCTCCGTGTACTCGGGTCGCTATTGCGCATCGACGATTTCTTCACGATGCCACCTGTGCTGGCCACATGATAATCCCCGTTCTCCTTGTCCGCTTCCCCGAATTGACCAGTGGGGTGGGTCAATTCGTGTCGGAAGTTTTCGATATTCGGTGAGGCGTTACCGTAAGCTGGAGCAAGCGGACCCCTGTGACTCGAACCGTGTACCTCCCGATTGAGATCGTATGCTGGCTGCCCGGGTCGCTGTCTCGCAAATTCCATGTTCGTGAGCAGGGTAAGAGGTGGTCCAGACAGCAGTTGCGGTGATGCAGGCGTGGATGTCACTCCTGCGCGCATCTCCATCGCATTGAGATGCTCGACGATTTGCTGGAAGAACAACTGCATCTTTTCGTCTTTGACGTCCGGTACCGTGAGTGCAGGGAGGTTCGGGGAGAGCGGGAACGTGGACGCAGAGTACCGGGAGGGCGAAGGAGAGCGCGTCGTATCCGGTCTAGGCGGTGTCGGTGAATGCAGCACGATGTGTGGCCCACCCAGCTGTACAAGCTCCTCGACCATGTTCCTGCGTACAGCCCGCCGAGGCGTCGGTGGAGCTGCGCGGGGCGGCAATGTCGATGGCGACCGTCCGAGGTCTGTGGCCTGCGATGTTGTCCGCACCATACCACGCTCCGAGCTAGCATTAGCATTCCTGCCCTGTGTGGATGGCTTTCGACTCTGTTTCCGCCCTGCCCTCGCCATCGCCTCCTCTTCCTCGTCATAATTTTCCAGACGCGTGTTGCGATACTGGATCAGCAGATGATACACCCCCTTCTGCCAATTGGGTGCCTCACTCTTGAGCGCCTCGAGTATATCCTCCTCCGGCGTCCCGTGCCACAGTGTCCTCAAGTTCGCAAAGATGTCCCGGTCGATCTCGTCCGATCTCCCAACCGGCTTGGCAAGTGCATCCAGGTCGGGCATGTCCCTCCCCACCGCTTTGGGCGCTTTCGACACGAAAAACGGGTGCACGATGATCTCGGGCATTGTTATTCGTTTCTCCACGTCCCGCTGCAACATCCGCTCGATGAGATCCCTCGCGTCCGGCTCGATTCCATTTGGCATCTCATATTTCCCGCTCTTGACCTTGTCCAGCAACGTTCCCAAGTCTTCGTCATCGAACGGCAGCCGTCCAGCCAAGAGCGCAAACAGGATCACTCCACACGACCAAATGTCCGACGCACGACCGTCGTACGCGCGCCCCATGATGACCTCGGGCGCTGCGTAGTGCGGGCTCCCACACGCCGTCTGCAGCAAACCCTCGCGTGCGCCGGTCTGCCACGCCGCCATGCCAAAGTCGGCGACCTTGACGTTCCCCTGGCGGTCCAGCAGTAGGTTCTCCGGCTTGAGGTCCCGATGCGCGACCCCGAACCGGTGGCAGTAGTCCACCGCAGCGATGATCTGCTGGAAGCACGCTAGTGCCTCGGGCGGCGCGAGCCGTCCGCGCGTGCAGAGGTAGTCAAACAGCTCGCCCCCTTCGACGTACTCGAGGATGAGGTACAGCTCAGACGAGGTCTCCCAGACGTCGTATAGGCGCATGACGTTGGGATGCTCGATGAGCTTCATGATCACAATCTCGCGCTCGATGCTGAGGAGCATGTGTTCGGGCGTGTCGGCGGGCCGCGCGAGCGTGGTGCTGAGGAGATGGTGCTTGGAAACGATCTTGACGGCGGCGTATTGGCCCGTCTTGGTGTGTCGCGCTATGCGGACGCGACCTGCGGGTGGGAGGGGTGGGTACTGCGCGCGGTGGAAATGAGGGGACGGGCGGAAGGACATACCTGAGCTGCCTTTGCCGATCGTTCTGCCCACTTTCCAGAGCCCTATCATCTTGGGGTCGTCCTCACCACGGTGCTTGCGTGGTAGCCTCGGGTATTCCTCATCCGACATGTCTGGAAGATGAGTTGGCACGGGTAGCCAGGTATAAAAAATCGAAGGCCAGGTCGAGTGGCTTAAAGAAGGCGCCGTTAGGCCAGCGGGATGCACGAGAGGCTGACGGGGCTGAGCGTGGGCTGACAGGGGCTAATTCACCCTCAAACAAAAACATAGCCACCAGACAAGAAAAAAAGTTGATTATGAGTATTCGTGTAGATCTCATGACACCGTACGACATCCGCAGGACACCCGCCCATCACGCAGACCCAGTCAGCCCGGGAGGGAATCCCGAGAAATCGACCTGATCCTGTATTGCTTGGTCGGCAAGCGTATATGCCACTCGTAACCGTAGTCGTACATTCGACTTTGTCAAGCACGTGTCAAATTATCGTCGATGTGTGTATCAATGTGACTTACCCCAGGGGGAGCGACTACACGCATCTGCTGCGTTTCTGTTGCCCCAGGCCGCACATCCGGATTCGACATAGGAAGCATCTGCAGCTGCTGTGACTACATTCCAGGAACCTCGGTCAGTCTCAGTCAAGCAACATCAGCGCTGAGCAGACCTTTGGGACAGCAGCCTGGAAATGCAACCCTGTCACTATATTCGTTCCCGACACTTGAAACCGTGCCATGATGTTTATGACACCCGGCCGTGCAGCGGACGCCTGAGGCGTCAACGTGATCCTGAGTTCGTTCTTCTCGTATGCAGTGTACGACGTTAGCCGATGTGCTGCAGATGCTTGCTGCTGTGCTGGCGGCGTCCGGCTTTGTACGGGCTCTTGTACTTGTGTTTGAGATAGTGAGAACGCTGTTGATAATGTCGATGGACCGGGTGCTGCCGCTGGGGATGCAGGGGCTGGAGAAGCGTCAAAAAGTCCAAGAATGTCCTGTATGCTGTTCTTCTGTGGCTGTGGAGAGATAGAGGATGCCGGCTGCGGTGAGGTGGAGGCGCTGATGGGCGCCCCTGTACCAAAGATCTCGGCAAGAAGGTCTTGGCTGTTTTGCACCCCTTGTCCACTGAACTGAGGAGCAGGAGAGGCAATATCGTCTCCGAGGAGGTCACCCTAGTGTCTTGTGTGAACACGCAACCACGAAGTGACGAAACAAACGTGCCTCCTTTCCACCCTTTGTGGGACCGACCGGTTTGTTTTCGCTGACTATTGAAGGTGTCACCGTATGACCGAGGCCTAGGTCCTAAAAGACGTACCAACTCCCAGAACGGTCGCTTTGAGTTCTGGTGGTGGCATTCGCTCCAGTACGCCAACTTTAAGATCACCCAGTGTGAAGAGGCTCGCAAACTCCACAGCACGTTGCTGCAACTCAAGCTCTGGATTCGTCGAATACTGAGCAAGTACGTCCGTAATCCGTGCTTGCTCAGGTGCAGTGGTGGTATGGCGGGAGGCCATCTTTGTGACCCCACCGAGGACAAATTGGCGGATGAGGTGGTTGGTATAAGGGGAATCGAGTGCAGAGAGCAAGAGGTCAAGGATGTCCTTGTCGGTTGCCTGAAAAAGGACACGGTTGAGCGCAGTGACATCAGTAACAAGTATAGGCGTTTACGTTTTTGGGTTGCTCTTCATCAATAATACCACCTTCGAGAAGAACTTCACTGTATTCACCAATGACCCACACTGCAGCAAGGGTAAGTGATTCTTGCGAGAGGTCGGCTTGGAGAGCGGTGTACAGCTTGGATGCAGTGTAGGCTTGCAACTCAGGGGTGTGTGCAACAAGTCGAATAAATGCTGATAGTATCTCTTCTCGGACAAAATTCCCGGCCTAGTAACTATTGGTGTTTGGTGCCCTTTGTAGGTACGCAGGCACTCACGAGCTTTAACGATCTTAATACAGTATCGATGTGCCATCGCTTGTTGGGAGCAAATCGTTCGGCAGCGAGCGAGATCTGGGTGGTCATCCCGGTCTTGAATTCGTCATCCGCGACTTCAAGGAAGGCAAGGAGCTCGCGAACAAGCACGCGGACGTTTTGCTCGTTAATGAGCGCATACGAGAGTTCAAGTGCGCGACGTCGTATCGAAATATCACCATCACGGAGGCAATCGAGAATGATGTTGCGGTGGCGTTGCACAGCACTCGTGTCTATAGAGACAACTTTGTTAAGAGTGTTGAGGGCTACATATCTACGAGGACCGTAAATCAGACAAAATTGACGAGTAATGATGGTAGTTGATACCGAATGTTATTGTCGCGATTACTGAGGAATTTACCAAGGATGTTAATGGCCATGACGCGGAGGCCACTGTCTGCTTCAATATCAAGGACAGTGAGGACAGTTTCGTAGAGAATTGAGTTCCCAACATTCTTCGTAGAATCTGTATTCGTAGCAACCTAGACGGTTGAGAAAGCGGCGAGAGGAGTTGGAAGGATGCAGCATACTTGGGCAAGTATGTCGTTCATGGTTTCGCTTGCTCGGCCGTCGCCCTGTCCGAGGAAACGGAGCAGCCGGAGGACCTTCACCTGCAAGAATGGATCGGTTATACCCGATACATCGTGTTCTGGGCTGTATCCGGTCGTGACCAAGGCCTTCATATGACGGACAAGCAGCGGAACAGCCTGAGTGAATCGGAAATGAGAGTGAGGCAAGCGACAAGAAAATTTCACAGACATTTCTAAATTCGCTCAAGCAATTCTCGTCTTGTTGACACATTTCGGAAACAAGGGTAATGGCGGCAAGCAGCACACCATGATTACGATCCGTCAGAAGGTTCTTAGCCTGCCCGATGAAGTGATCGGTAAGGTCAGGGACCTTTTTTATGATTCTTAGTGCACAGAGAGCAGCCTGAGAGCGAAGTGTGAACGAAAAGACCAGTAGAACGAGATACGGATTGTACCTTTTTGCGAATGTAAGTGTTACTAGAGCCAAGCAACTTCTCTATCTCGTTTGCAAGATCACGAGACATCTCTTCGGATGCTATATTCGCGAATGTGCACAACCCGAGGCCCACTACATACATGTTCGAGTGGTTTAGATCGCTGCCGGCAAGTTAGAGAACAAGATGGAGCAGAGAGGGGATGAATGGGCAGACTTCTTGAGTGAGTTTGTGACGAGCGTGAGTACCTCTTGATTTTCGTCGAGAAGGAGCATAATACCAAGGTACCCAAGTCGTTTATCGGTGAAACGTGGACTCGCGACAAGCTTGAGACATTCGATCTGGCCAAAGTGAGCAGGTGAACCGAGCATGTGTATATAGAGAAGCTTTGCGATATTGTGATGGCGAGCATATGAGTCTTCCTCCCTGAAAGAAGCCCGGATGGCTGCAGACTCTTGCTGGATGAGTGCGCGTTCGTCTGCGACGGTCTGAGTGGGATCAAAGGTATGATCGACGACAACAACAACGGGCGCAAACCTTGCATGCTCGTAATCCCTTGATTAGGGCTGCCCCGGACGGTGAGCAGCAACGCGGACGGGATATTGGGCGAAGTCACCTTTGAGATTATGATACACCATGACTGCCAACGCTCAAGAGATATGTGACCAGGTGTGACACCTCTGCAGGGTCAGAGTGTGACAGCTTCCTCTTTTCCTCGTCGACCTCGACAGCGACGACAGGCGCGCGTCCTTTTCTTTCTTTTCGCTCCCGTTCTTTTTTTTGTACGATGGCCGAGCCTCTTGTGAAACCCGTTTCGCCCATATCTCAGGTGTTGCAGTCGATAGGACTCACCAGAGACGACCTCCTACGACATAGCGACCAGATGCGCCAATTCCTCACTCAGCACGGCACCAGCGCAGCACAAACATTTTCTACGGATCCACCAGAACATACGAGTGCAGCTCGTGGATCCTCCGGGACGCGCGCCGCTCCTCACCCAAACCCGTCAGCTCACTCCCAGACACCGCCTCCGTCCACGCCCGTGAAATCGGAGCCTGTCGAGCCTCCGATGCCCCTCAGGCAGATGGATAGTATGGAAATGATCCTCGAGCGCAAGAATCGCCAGGCGAAACGCGAAAAGAAGGCAAAAGTTAAAGATCGTCCTCCCCCCTCACCATCGCCCGTCCGCGTCCCCTTCAGCCTTGATGCTTTCATGCAATCACGCGATTCGCGACGCGTCCCGGACTCAGATCAATCAGATTCTTCGAGCAGCATCGTTTTACAGGTCTGCTATGTCCACCGTCGCGTCCCCGTCGATGATATATTTTCTCGTAGGATGCGCTTCAAAATAACACCGTTTCAATTCCCCCTACCACGCCCCATCATAAAAAGTACTATAGAGATTATGACTCTATAGAGCCTCCTTCGCGTCACAAGAAGGTTTTCCATCTCTCTCTTCCCTCTCACTTTCCCATATTGATCTCCTCATAGACTTCCTTTGCTCTGCCCCTCTCCCCCACTCCGACGCGTTCTCGTACTGGGAGCATGTCTGCTCAAATTCATTCCGTATCACAGGACGCGGATCCCATTACTCCACGTCGCAACAACTACTACAAGTCACCCCTCCCTTCCTCTTCTCCCCCACGTTCTTCTCCCTTTGCGACACCCTCTACGAAGCGCATCGTTAATATTGTATCGTCACCAGGCCCAATGGGCCCCCTCCCAGATGAAGACGAATACGACAGACTACCATACGAACTCCCTCCTGGCCCTTATTCAAAGAGAAAGCCAGAGCTTTCTTACGCCGCCCTTATTGGTCAGGCAATACTCTCGTCTCCCGATCACAGGCTCACGCTGCAAGAGATTTACGACTGGATTACCATTGTTTACCCATACTTTCAGAGGAACGAGACAACATGGATGAACTCCATACGTCACGTCCTCTCCACAACAGTCTGTTTTCGCAAAGTACCGCGCGATCGTAGCCTTGGTCGGACCCAGTGGGCGATCTGGGACTGTGATCTTGAATGTTTTGCCAACGGGAACTTCAGGAAAGAGTTCTGCGCTGAATATAAACAGGCCGCAGCAGCGAAGAAGGCGCCATCGAAGAAGCGTCCTGCAGAGGATACTGCACCGGGACGAAAAGCAAAACGTTTAAAGAAGGAATTCGCTTCCGCCACTGGCGTGAGTTCACCTGCTGTGCCAACTTTGGCCCCTGTGTTCCAGGGTTCCATGTTGCCGCCGCTTGTCCCTGCTGCCCATTTCCTACCCGTTTTCCCTCCATATCCATCTACTCACCATCAGCCGTATTACGAGCCGCATGCGCAACTCCCAGCAGAAGTTATATTCCCCCCGCTTCCTCCTAGTTCCCACTATGCTCGCATCACATCCGGCGACCCACCCCATCTCTCTTCATCTGTAGCTAATGCGAATGAGTCCCAAGCGTCGCCTGTACCCCCTTCTTCATCTCTCCCCGAGTTAATCCCGAACAATGGTTCCTCCTCCAGCCCGCAACTCCCCTCGGACGATCACCCGCAGACCGACATTGCGGATGCTCACATTGACACAGCCTCACCTCCCGTGCTTGGCACCGTGTCGCTCAAAGAGTCTCGGGCTAACAAAGGCACGCAGGAGAACGTTACGCCTCAGAAGACACCCCCGAAGGTATGTCCCCTCGTTGATTTCTCGTCCATAGTAACACTGTTCCAGAAATCGCGTACTCTCCCACCTATGCCGGCGTCACCGAGCCTTGACAGGCGCAAAAGACCCCGAAAAAAGCAAGCCAATCATCAACTTCCTCCTCTTCCTGCCCTTGTTCCGGAATCGACATCAACCACGGTAATCAATAGTCATCCTCGCCCATCGACACCACCATTGCGGCCCAGCACACCTCGCAATCACATCGCGACAAATAGCGCAAATCTTTCTCCAACACGCACGCCCTTGTCCCATAAAGGCCTGCATATAACGCCCAACGCTAGTCTGGCACACTTTAAGACCAACCTTGATCCCCCACATACGTCATTCAACCCGGACGACGGTATAAACCCAGCCGTGTTCGACACCGAGAACGTTCGTACCCCCTCACGCAAACGGTCTCATCATCGCGACCGAGATAGAGATGTCCTACCCATCCACTTCCCACCTGTTACCCCCAAGAAACTTGTCTTTGCCGCCCCAGGCTCAACTACGGACTCGCCCTTCCGCACACCTGGATCAAGGATATTTGATCCGCATGATCCCGGGGCGTTGCTAGAGGAGGAGTTTGCGAGGCTGGGCGCGAAGGCTGCGCAAGAGAGCCCCGCGGGGTTATATGACCGACGCGGACTATTGTACGAGAGCCCGAATGTGGCCAGTCCGGGGAAGTTACCACGATGGTATTGACCACACGGGAGGAGGCCGTGCCATCCCGGATTCCATTCCTTCCTCTGCACCGATTTTATTTCCTGTTTCTCTCCCGCCCGGTGCCCCTCTGTCCTCTGTGCCGCGACTCCTCCCTGACCGATCAATGCTCAATGGTTGCTTCTTGTTTTCCTGGTCTCGTTTTGTCACCCTGGTGTACTGCTGCATCCGACCGCACACGACTGTCATCCACCGCTATGCCATCCATTTCCATCTCTTGTGTTGTGCATTTGGACCCTCGAGATGATCGATAAACCCATTTAGAGTTTTTTCTGTCTGGTTGTCTTGATTATAGTCGATTCCCCTCGGTCCATTTTCTTGTGAGCCGCGGGATCGTGTTCACGGAGGGTTGTTTGATGTGTTTCAATGTAATGTACGCATATGTATGTAATTTTTTGGCGTCACAGGCATTGTGTTGCCAGCATTTGACGCCCAACTTGTTCTAACTTGGCTTGCACCAGGCATGATACGACCACGTTTCAGGCTGATAGTTCAGTACCGGTGGATAAGAGCTTGGTAAAAGGACAAGGGAAGGATGAACTCAATACTTTTCGTTCAACTTTGCACGACCGCGCGCGCAATATCAAGGATCTCGGTGTCAGCGACAAACAACTCACACAGCGATCGTAATCGCTCAGCTTATCATTGTGTTTTGGCCGAGGGCGGAACTCGAGGCACAATGGGGCAGGGGGCAAGGGATGGACAGTCGCAGAAGTTTGGAGTCCTCTGTGCGGCCGATCGAGTACCCTCGATGCGCTTGTCAGTGAGAGAGACACGCGGTATGTCGGAAAGCAGGAACAAGTGGCGAGGATCGCACCGCGTAGATTTCTGCATGTAGGTCGTCTGACGCGCGTCCATGGCAGCGCGCGATCGTGATGGATGACCACCATCGTTGGATCACATCAAGCCGGGACCTCGGTCGATTGGCGGGCGTGGTTCTCTCGCAGAGAGTGCGGCGGCGGCGTGATGATCATAGGTACCGCCCGAGCGCTGGCGGTAGACGATGTTGAATGCCGCATGTGCATTCAAGTTGCCGACACGTTGGGATCAGTGATCATTGTACTTTGCTGCGCTGACCTCATTGTTGGACGACGGATGCGCTGTCGAGGCCGTATGGATGATCTCCATATATGCTTGCGGTGATTAAACAAAAAACGGTAGATTTCACGATTGTCATGCACGATCTATGGACCCATGTCAGGTAGCACGTAAAGATTAAATGCACGCAATGGGTTGGGAGGGAAGACAGTGTGTAGCAGGCCGGCATCATGAAGGTCGGAGAGGAATCGGCCGCCGACTGGTGTTGCGACGAGAGCATGCTGCCACCGCGTCGAGCGCTGTTGGCTTGGCGTGCGCAGCCAACCAGGGCTGTCACACCATCACGTTATGTCACAAACACGATCCGAGAAATTTTCCTCTCCTCATCCAAATCTTGACACAGTTGCTCACGATCAACATTGCGCACGAGGGGGATTTCCCATTGGTAATGACATGTTGTCGGCATCCGCAGCGCGCAGCTGCCAGCACTGTGTGTGCGCAGCATCCCTGTCAGCTCGGGCACTTATTAATTTCGCATGATCAGATACGCGTCATCCATGATCTCAGTGTCGTCGCGGCCGAAATAGAACCCTATGCTACCTATCTCAAGTTATGTGAGCGAAATACTCATCAACTCGTCGGGATAGGTTGGTCGTACTGCATGGTCGTAGCTAGCCATCGCGGAGGTTGATTTGAGTGGCAAGTCCGTCAGCCCTAGTATATATGACTGCTGATATGCGAGTCTACAGTGTCCTTTATAATTCAAGGGGACTAGAGACGCCGGACCGATATTTTGGGCACGACTTTGCAGCTCAAGCCCCGCGTTTCACTCCGGACCGATATAACTGGCATCATCTGTCGGGCCGCATCCAACGTCCATTACTTCTGGATCCGAGTAAAAGCTCGATCGAGATTTGCGATGGTAGTATTGTCGGCCGAGTCAACTCTGTCCAGTGTTTGAGTGTGGCATCGCCGCCTGGGCCGCAGTGAGACGGTGACGGCGCATTCTGCTGACAGGACGATTTACGAGTTCTGATGTTCCGGCTGCATGCCTCTTCGCTCTGTGCACCATCCCCTACGTTTCCAGGAAACGGGCGATGACGCAGCGCAGCGGGATCAGAAGATTCTGGCCGACACTCATAGGACAAAGACTTCAAACGCTTTGTTACGGATCCAGCCCTGAGCGCGACGGTAACTAATCGATAGCACGCTTGACAAGCACCGTGCGCAGTACGCAGTAAAGCCCAATCCGTCACCACGGGCGGCTCGTAGGCTTGTCAGACCCAACTTCGTACGTCAGGTGTGCACGTTGCCTGCCTTGAGGGCCGCTCATTCCCTGTTTCTGGACAGCAGCAGCCACCGCAGCCATCTTCCGTTGAGTTGTGCTGGAACTCTAAATAGCATGTATGCACCGCACGCCGGGATGTCGTGGTAACCCAAGGCCTCAATTGGTACCAGTGCGTTGATCTCTCACGCGATGATATGTCAAATCAGCAATATACAGCTGCATATGGACGGCAATGGCACGGTTTGATATCAGAAACAGTAAAGCAATGAATACATCTGCGGATGGCAATGGTCTACCCTATCATTAGCGCTGCCAAGTGAAAAAACGGTGTGGCGGCAAAAAACGACTGCGGCCCCGCTCCTTCTTTGTACTCCGTCGCTGATTAGGCTGATTTAATCGCCCCACTACATAGCTCGTGTCACCTCCCGGGACGTATAAAAGCTCGGACGCGGCGAGAGACAACCTTCAAGTTATTCTGTGTTGGTCTCCAGTCGGGTTTCCTCCCACCAGAACCCCGTCTTCAATCTTTACGCCGACCCCCCCTTCCGACCGTCATGCGCCTCCCTTCATCACTCGTCGCATTGACATTCGTCAGCATTGCTGCTGCTGGTGTCATTCCGGGTATTGTTCGTCGTGATACCGGAGCGGCTGCTAACGGAGGTGGTGGTGGCGCCATCCCTTACTCTTCGAACATTCCTGCAGGCACTTTCAGCTCTCCTGCCCCGAGCAACACCTCGGCTGGTGGTCATTCGCATCATTCTGGGGCTCCCGTCGGGGCCTCGGGCTACCCTTCTCCAAACAAGACTAGTTCCAGCCAGCCCACGACCTTCCCCGGTGGCCAGTTGCCCTCGGGATTCCCTTACCCCAGCGGAGTTAATCCCAACTCTCCATCGAATTCCCCTCGCAATCAGTTCCCTTCGGGCTACCCATTCTCTGGTGGAGCTAGTCCCAGTTCCCCAACGACCTTCCCTGGCGGTGAATTCCCCTCAGGTGTTCCTTTCCCCAGCGGAGCTAGTCCCAGTTCCCCCACAACCCTCCCTGGTGGTCAATTCCCTTCTGGCTACCCATTCCCCAGCGGAGCTAGTCCCAGCTCCCCAACAACATTCCCTGGCGGTGAATTCCCTTCAGGCCTCCCAGGTGGAGCTAGCCCCAGCAACTTCCCAGGGGGCCAATTCCCTTCGGGCTTCCCGGGCGGGGCCAGTCCCAGCAACTTCCCTGGGGGTCAATTCCCTTCGGGCTTCCCGGGCGGGGCCAGTCCCAGCAACTTCCCTGGGGGTCAGTTCCCTTCAGGCTTCCCGGGCGGGGCCGGTCCCAGCAATTTCCCTGGGGGTCAGTTCCCTTCAGGCTTCCCGGGCGGGGCCAGTCCCAGCAATTTCCCTGGGGGTCAGTTCCCTTCGGGCTTCCCGGGGGGGCAATTCCCTTCAGGCTTCCCTTTCCCCGGCGGGGCCAGTCCCACGAACTTCCCTGGGGGTCAGTTCCCTTCGGGCTTCCCGGGGGGGCAATTCCCTTCAGGCTTCCCTTTCCCCGGCGGGGCCAGTCCCACGAACTTCCCTGGGGGTCAGCTCCCCTCTGGCCTTGACGGAGCTAGTCCTACGGCCCCTCCCGAGGGTGAACTTCCCTCTAGCTCCCCTTTCCCAGGCGGGGGAAGTCCCACGAATTACCCTGCCACCAACTGAGTCTGAGACTACAACCTGGTGTCGTACGCGCACAACTGCCCCCTTTTTTGGCGCCGCAGGCGGGGTGGGTTCTTACCTAACCGAATCTCTGCTGTAGGACGTACTCAATCTTGACGATACTTTTTCGTGGGACAGATCACTTTAGAATTTGACGAACGATAGATGGACCATGGAAACGCCAGTCGAAGCGTAAACAGACCTTGTGCTTATTTGTTTCTTGAACATGCTCTCTCTTCGTTGCTGTATTCTCGTTTCGTTCCCTTTTTTTTTCTGACACGGACCATCGACGATATCAAACGTGCTGTATTTTCTGACCTTGTTAAAAAAAACCCCCATTTTGAATATCAGTCCTTCTGTTTCCTGAACCCCGCTGCTTTTCTAAGGGACTAGGTAAGCGCCGACCAGAATCTAAAGGAAAAAAGGTGCTGGCTGTGTGTAGCCGAGCAGGCTCCCCTCGATGATTTAGCACGAGCAGTCCTTGGTAGGAGCTGGAGCTGGTAAGCGGTACCAGGTCCAAACGACTGGCACATGACCGACTCCCCAACGCAGGGCCAACCTAAAAGTATCTCGTGAAATTGTCCCAGTCGAGGGCAAAGATGAGGCTGTTGAACAAGTTTGGCAGCCGAGGACGCGCGCGCGCGAAAAAGGGGGCAGGTCCTCGCCCCAAGAAAGACGGCCCGGCGCCGAAGAAACGCCTAGCAAAACGGGACTACCGACTACCACTAGCCTCCAGTCCCCGGAAACGAGCAAAGAGGTCAAACTCAAGGGTGACGATGATCTTGTTCACCCCAGCGTGCCCAATCTCAGAAAACCGCCAGCTTGACAACACATCGGTTTTTGGTCCTTGTCAGGACTCGCCGGTGGTCAATCGAAGGAAAGAAAGGATGGCACAAACCTGTCGCATCTCTGAATCGAGGGTTCCGGCCCACAGGAAAGCCGGTGGAACGAACGACACCAAAATTTCCTCATGCGATGCCCGTCTCCAATCACCCACCATCACATATCACAAGAGTAACTGTGCTTAGCCAAAATAAGACCAGAACTAAAGGTGCTCGACTGGCAGACAACCGTTGGACCAGTCTGATTTTTGTGCTCCGCTCTCACCAGGGACCACAACTACATCCCTAGATGTCTCGACAAAGGTAAGTAGTATAGCATATTCCGACAGTAAATCTGATCGTTTTATTTCTTCATCCCTACTTTCAGACGTCCGGCTATCCAGGATGTTTTGAGTGCGACCAAGCGCCTTTTCTCACCAAGCCCAACGCTTAGCCACCACGACCGTCAAGCTCGAGATTACCCCAGGTATCAAGGAACTTGTGTAGAACTATAAGCACGGTGCTCTTGATTTAAAGGTGACCGAGGATCGTAGGCTATGCGTTATACAATCTATTCTCGTCGCCGCGGCCCGCCTAGCTGTCTTGCACCCAGACAGCGCGATGGAACGTGATTCGTACCAAAGAGTATCATTACCCAAACTATACTGATACGTTAAAGCACGACAATTGAGAAACAGGTGGCTCTGGATCATCATGACGCACTCAGAAGGTTGTAGTTCAAATGGTGTCATCCACGACGGGCGGTCCAAGCAAGTGACTTTTCAAAATCTTTCTTCTTCAGCATGAGAGGCACGAAAACATAGTTTTTGGTCGCGGTCGCGTCCTGGTTAGTCCAGAAGTCCACATCGTCCAACGTGCACCTACTCTGGTGTTCGAACTTGGGACGCGTCTGGACACTGCGCTCATCGCAGCGCTCAGGCATTCTTTTCCCTTTTTCGATTCTTGTGCGCCCGTTCTCTGGTGCGAGTGAACCCTCTTGCTGTGGACCATTATATCGTCTGAAGTACACGATCTGTTTGAGCTGTCTGTCGGTGAGTGATTTGGCTTCGTCGTCGATGGTACCGTCAAATTCCCTCAAACTAGACGTGTTTCATGACGTTGGCAGAGTCAGAGGCGGCCTAGTCTTTGCTCAACCATCTATCGCGTTCATACAATGTGGATGTTCAGCATATCCAATTGAATCGAGAACAACGTTGTTGCACGGTCTCACTCATACTGAAGTCAGGCGCAGGGATGGAGTTACCGTTGCACTGATCAGTCGGCCGCCAGAAATGACGACACCGTAGTAGCGATGCTCGAGAGCAATACCAACACTGTCGGTAGCGTTAGCCAAAATCGCCACTATCCCTATACCCAGGAATAGGAGCCTGTTTCACCACTTGTCTCACCACCATCCAGAACGGTGACTGGGCCACCTGATCCAGGTATGTAGTGCCGGGTATTTATCCCATAACATTGCTTGAACGTTCCCCGTGACAGGTCAGTGTGTGATCGATAGGGTTGCTCGAGGAAATGGTCTGGGAATTCAGGGCACATGGGCTGCTGCTGTAACGTGCTGGCTATCAGGCCTTGAAGAAGCAGAGGTGACGCCTCGGTCGAGCGAAAAGCTTCCCAGTCTTCCGTGTCAGCTTCTAACATCCACAGGTTGACATGCTAAGAACTGGCTGGCCCACGCCTGTGGGTTATTCTTGCACTCGCAGGCATAGAAAGGACGAGCAAATACAAGGAGATGAGTGGTGCAGCATCGACTTCTGACTTCGCTTCAAGGAGGGTGCAGGTTATATACGGGCCGTGCCTCGGCCCAGGAAAACCGGAAAGGAGCATTGCCCAGCTCCTATTCGAACGACTCTACGTTTTTGTCGTGCAGTGAGCAAGACACACTCCTGCCTGCTCTAACTTCCACACGGTCCTTGGTTGAGGATACTGCCACAGCCTGTGGCATAAGGAAGTGCGCGGCAACTCCAGTGCGAGCGCTACGCAGTGTCCTCCCGCTTCCTATTCCCCATGATAGTTAGTGTAGTAACACTCTTGCCGGCAATTGCAAACGCCGCACTCTCTGCGTGATTTTCTTTCCTAGGGGCAAACAAGTTCAATGATATGGACCGTGGTACGAGGAAATCGAACAAGAGCACTCGGTCCGACCTGGATTTAACATTCCATGCACGTGTAGATATAATACAACCGTATCATGGTGCTGAGTTCATTGTAAGTTATCGTCCGAAGCTGCTATCCCGTTATGAGTTGGCTTCCATCAGGCGGACGGGTCTGCGACACCTGACCGGCAGGGTCAGAAGCTGCATCTGGATTGACAGTCCCGACGCAACTTGGACGTCGGTTCCAGCTCGTGAGAGTAAGGGATGCTACGCCTTTTAACGTAGAAGTGCCCATACGATGTCGTAGCCAGCGACGCTTTGTGGTTCCCGATGCGGGAAAGAAGCCGTGGAGCCAATTTCCGTCGCTTTGACTAAGAGCACGGAAGAAGGTTAGCCTGGTGGAGTTATCCCGACGTTGGAGTGCCTTTGCTAGGAAGAACTAGGAGAGCAAAAGGGTTGCTGTCAGCTCGACAGCGCAAGGGAAGCGAAGACCACCAAGTTTGGGGTCTATTTCGGACCAACAAAAGTAGAACGAAAGGGTACCATCAGAACAGGCGTTCACTTCATCCCCACCTCCACATTTCACCACACAGGTCGTGACCCTATATCTACATAAATTCGCAATTTCCTCGGATCCGAATGTTGAGGAACCCCCATTTCCTTGTAAAAAAGGTCATGCAATCAACGTTCAACAGTCAGTTAGTGATTCCGTTAGCCTGAATATAGGGGCTGGGAGCTACCTAAGCGAGATGAGTTCCTCCTCAGACCAGATGTTCATTGCATGGCATCTAGCCTCAGCATACTTGCTCCATACCTTGAATTAATCCTCCCAAGGGTGAGGTTGTCTGGATGGCGATACAACGGTGAGTTTTGTGAAATATGGGCAGAGGATTTAGAGCGACGTCGGAGTCCGAGAGCCCCCGGGCTACCAGACGCGCTGAGCGTGCGTCTGTCAGATTTGGACCTGGAAAGATGCAGTCCCCGCGAGCAACACATAGTACGAGTCACCACCGCCAAACGGTAGTTCCCCTGCAACAGGCTGTTTCCTCCCCAAGACGTCTGATTAGCACATAGGCGAGGAAGAGAGTTTTCCCTGACCATAGAGGTCAGCTCGAAATATGGAGGCGTAATACAGTCTACGGGACTCACCAATACCAGATCGTGCTTATACGAGATCAGTTTGCATTACAGGTCAGCCTGTCTCCAATGCAGAGCGATGGAGTCCAATATCTTGCTAAGTTAGCTTATCCTGTCATTGTAGAAGGGATGGTTGTGCCGAGAACTCAGGAGCGACTCGTAAGGCGAGTGAGATAGACCCGAATCGTACCTGAGGCCGAGCAGAATTTTACCTTCTGGTAATCATGAGCAAGCGACGAAAATGAATGGCATCATCAAGAAGGCACGTGACTCAGTACGACTAAGCAACAGCTACACTGAACTTGGTCGGCTCATCGCACCCATGGTGTCACCCAGAGCTGACAGAAGGAATGGAATGGAATCCTCCTCACACGACGCTATCCCCAATCAGTCGCCATCACGTATCAAAAAACGGTTTCGAATGGGCGCTGCGAGGAAACTCGGGCAGGAGGACATCCGATAGACGACGGTTCTTTCTGATGGGACCCATGGGTACGTCCACATGGGTGACTTCTGTCCGAACGACGGTGATGCGGAGCGGCATTCGAGACGCGAGCGACGGACAATCATCCCGGCGACTCAGTATTCCGTGCCGCGCAATGATAAGCAGAGGGGCCATGGTCTACCGCACAAACGAACGCTCGCGTCAAAAATGAGCTCGTTCGATCTGCTCGTGACTTACCGCGACTTGGGTTGTGATGCCTATGCCCGCAAGGTCCCCAGGGCGCTCCACAGCGTACAGGATCAGCATCGCGATCGTACAGAGCGTGACCAATGCA
>JBBPMG010000178.1:0-40396 GCA_038090195.1 Boletellus deceptivus
TCACCGACGGCGACGACAACGGCGACAGCGAACTCAACAATGCTCGGGCTCTCCAAGGCCTCTGCTCTCTGTCGGAGACAGTCACCTGCACTCAGGCGTTCTCTTGCGACTGTTGCAGACCCACCAGTTCGTCGTTATGGCGGGCTGAAGGATCAGGACCGCATCTTTACCAACGCGTATTGTAAACATGATCATGGTTTGAAAGGAGCTTTGGTCAGTGCACACGGCCTACCCTATTTAGCCCTGAAAATATAACTAGTTTTCTAGTCTCGTGGTGACTGGCACCGGACGAAAGATATCCTTCTAAAGGGAGATTCGTGGATCATTCAAACCATTAAAGACTCCGGACTCAGAGGGCGTGGAGGCGCTGGTTTCCCTAGTGGTCTCAAGTGGTCATTCATGAACAAGCCTGGTTGGGAGAAAGACAAGCGGTACGCCTTTTTGCGTCTTCCCGAACATCGCCGGTTTCATTTCACCTCAGTCCCCGCTATCTTGTGGTCAATGCCGATGAGGGTGAACCAGGAACGTGCAAAGACCGCGAGATTCTCCGTGGTGATCCCCATAAACTCGTCGAGGGCTGTCTTGTCGCTGGTCGCAGCATGAATGCGAGTGCAGCATACATCTATCTTCGTGGGGAGTTCGTCCAAGAAGCCAACCATCTCCAAGGGGCCATTACTGAGGCATACCGCGCTGGCTTGATTGGCAAAAATGCGTGTGGTTCGGGTTACAACTTCGATGTCTACCTGCACCGTGGCGCCGGCGCGTATATTTGTGGAGAGGAAACAGCCCTCATTGAATCCCTCGAGGGAAAACAGGGGAAACCTCGCTTGAAGCCGCCCTTCCCTGCTGATGTTGGTCTTTTTGGTTGTCCAACGACTGTCGCAAACGTTGAGACGGTCGCTGTTGCACCGACCATCTGTCGACGGGGTGCACCCTGGTTCGCTAGTTTTGGTCGGGAGCGTAACCAAGGCACAAAACTTTATTGTATCAGTGGTCACGTCAACAACCCATGTGTGGTCGAGGAAGAGATGAGTATCCCACTCAAGGACCTTATCGAACGACATTGCGGCGGTGTCCGGGGCGGCTGGGATAACTTACTCGGAATCGTCCCCGGTGGAAGTTCTGTCCCTGTATTACCCATCGACAAGTGTTCCGAGGTCCTCATGGATTACGACTCGCTGAAAGATGCACAATCGGGTCTGGGTACGGGCGCCGTGATTGTCATGGACAAGAGTACAGACATTGTTGCTGCAATCGCACGATTTTCTTCGGTCAGGTTATTTGATAAATATTCGTACTTCCTTGCTGACGCGTTTTCTAGTTCTACAAACATGAGTCTTGTGGTCAATGTACTCCTTGTCGCGAGGGAACTACATGGATGATGAACATGATGAACCGTATGGTCGAAGGTCGCGCTCACCGCCGGGAAATTGACATGCTTCTCGAGCTCACGTGCGTCATTCGTCCTTTACTTCATCCAAGCCATCTTACATCGTTTACAGTAAGCAAATCGAAGGACGCACAATATGTGCACTCGGCGACGCTGCTGCATGGCCAATTCAAGGTCTCATGCGTCACTTCCGCCCTCAGGTTGAGGCTCGTATTGATGCCTTCCGTGCTGCCAACGGTGGTGTTTCATTCGGTGGTCATTTGAAGAGCGAACTAGATTCGACTCTAGCGATGCCGGATAATCTCGGTGCAAACCTGATAGAGCCAGGCGATAGAGTATGATGTTCGTACCCACATTCCCTTCTGCAATCCCATCATGTTTGATCTGGACGGAGATCACAGTCTGGCCTTGTCAACGCCGGATCGCATTTGATTACATGTGATTCCTACGAGACAAGAGCCGTGCCTTCGGGGTGGTAACTTTGCCTGTCGTGTTGTATCGAATCACACTGTAGGCCCTGCAAATTGCCAGCCCAGTGATGATTATTGACGGGGGTTCCACTATTGTTATAGTTAAATACATCTGCACGCTCTCTTGCTCGTTGCGTGATCAATGTCGTGAGGGTACGTGCAAATCGTCTCAAATTACTTCGTCCTGCCTTCCAAGCCAGCCCTGGCATCCGGGGGATACGGGCCTGGACTATTTTACCACAGATATCGTGAGTTCATAAAGTAGAGCAGGCTAGAATGCGAGCCTACGAAACTTTCCATCCTAGTCGTCGTCCACGTTCGAGTCGGCTGAACACAACATTCTGACATCCACGAGCATTATGAACAGCTAGTGCTCGGAATCGTTCCGCGCGCAGGATTGTTCCCTAAACCAGGTGGGCTGGACTTGCGTCCACTTGCCCAAACTGTGCTGTTTGAACGCAGGACGATCGATTGCACACCAGAGAGCTCTCGCTCGCAATTGCTGTAGATTAGTTTAGGTATATATGTGTAGCTGACGCCCTCGTAACGCGTACCCAGTCGGGATGGGCGTAAAATTATGCACCTGAAAAGTATGTTTCGGGAGGCGCGCATGCAAGGGAAGTCAACGGCATGTGGTTCCATGACCTAGTAATGGGTTCGAGTCGAAGTCGATATCGGTCGATGCTGGCCACCATCGTGTAGGACGACGAATACAGATTTGGTTCGTCACAATGTTGTGGTATCTAGACACATCCGAGTGCTCGATGCATGACGTGATGCTAGCGTGATAGCGGCTGAAGCTTGGAGGCGGCGATATGTGTCGGACTTGATCGACCCCACTGAGCCTATCTGAAATTGGCTTGGAGATAGCAGATCACTCTACTGAACATTTGCAGCGTCATCGTTATGTGTGGGGTAGATGAGTTCGACAGCTGTTGAGGCAGAATACCTTTACACGCTTCCCAAAGCATCTATTATCCACTCGGCCTATTTGACAGACGGGCCTGATCACTAGCAAATATCTTCACCTAGGATTCTGAGTAAGTTAGGGGGTCAAGTGCACCGAGCAAAGCAAGGTGCACGTGCACGGGAGGGATACAGGTATGGAGCTACATTCTCTTGACATTTTCCTGATGCAGCTCCTGTGTTCGTAAGTGCAGTACAGTCGACTGGTATTAGATCTAAAAATGGTGTCTACTCAGAAGATGACATGGTCGCATACACGCGTCCAGCTAATCTCACGTACGTGCACCGGGCGAGCAGCATAAGCCGATAGGCACGAGGGTTGGCGACATCCTGGCATCGTTGCTACCGATGTGATAGGAGGCCATGCTCCGTCCGAGTAATGGGCGGCACTATCGCGACTGGGATGGAGCGCCCTTGTGTGGACGCCACTGGGCCAGCGGGCGGCGGCAAGTATGAGATTAATCTTGCAGACTAGTTGGCATCGTCAGGAACAAATGACGGCGGCATACTTCTATTGGAAAAAACGAGTTCCAGGTGACCTGGGTGGGTGGTGGTAGGTCGGCGTGGTCCGCTTCATGAGGTGGTGAACCTTCGATACACACGCTGAAGCCGCCAAAGTGGAGCGGCCCATCAAGGGTTCAATCAATTGGACACGCCCAGGAGACAACGTTTCTCCGCCAGGCAGCGAGGATGCATTCCGAAATTTACCGTCAATTGGGCGCCCAGAATGATCATATTGAACTTACAGTTTCCGACGACCCACTCAAGGCCCGTCGGAGCCCAGGACACGGGTGGTGCCATGGGCCACTGATCAGGAGGATGCCGCTCAGATCAGAAGTTTAGCTTCATGACGGGAGCCAATGTCACTGCCAGCCTCAGGGTACTTTAATTTCGCGTCTGCCTCTGCACACTGACAATGCGGGCACTGCCCTGAGTCGCTGAACTTGAAACAGGCGCTCTCGAAGCCACAATTCAACAAGCGCATCAAATGCAGGCACCATACAGGAAATCACTAGTAACAGCCTGCTGTGGTCCCTTCCTGTACAAGGTTGAGGGTACGCGTTTCTAGTATCCGAACGGACCGTCTGTTGCCTTCAAGTGCTGTGCTCACCCACTTATCTGCCCAGTACTTGCTGAGCGTTTGCGCTCGGGCGCTTGGGGCTGCTGTCACCTCCCCAATGATTCAGACAAGCGCGATATATGACTATGTATGGTAGCAAGAGCCGCCTTATGGAATCCGTGCGGATGCCTCGCGTTGATTCGCTGCTATCGGATGCTCTCAAGTCCGCCTTCTTAAACACCCTCGATCGTCTTTGGACTCATCTCTACCCGAACTTTTCGTTATCTCAGTGGCCGGAATGTCCCAGTTGCCGTCATACCGGTGCCCCACTTGCGAAAGTGCTTCAGGGAACCCAAGGAACCTCGTTGTCTCTATCGACGGCACGTCCAACAAGCCCGGTGACAAAGTAAGCTTTTTTTTTTCTGTCTCTTCCGTCGTGAACGTATATCCCTGACCTTCTCGCCTGTAGAATACCAATGTGGTCAAATTCCACACGGTCATCAAAGACAGTCTACAAGGCCCTGGGCGGGAGCAACGCAAACATTATCTGGAGGGAATAGGCGCTGATGAGTTCAATCACCTAAGTTGGCTGGATCGCATGCTTGAGCAGGCATTCGCTGGGTAAGTTCTCCATGAGTATCCGTCCAAAAATTTCAGCCGAGTTTGTACCTAAAGGAATGTGGCCGAAAACATCAAGAATGCGTACCGCTGGTTAGCAGAACACTACCGAGAGGGTGATCGAATCTACTTGTTTGGTGCGTCCAGTATTCCGTCCGCGCTAGCAGATAGCGATATCGAATGCGTCCCCAGGGTTCTCCAGAGGCGGGTTTCAAGTGCGGGCACTTGCTAGTATGATTCATGAGGCAAGGATGTGAACCATTCATTGCGCCGACGATCATTGATGGCTTCACTTTCGCCACAGGTCGGTCTGGTAAGGGAAAAGGAGAAAACTGATTCGTTGGTGTCCCTGCTTTCATTTTTCCAAAGTTACTTGTCTCACGAGTCTACCGAAACAGGGCATATAATCACTACCAAGCCATCGATCCCTATAAACCAGAGACCCGAACAAAGGCAACACAGTTCAAGCGGGTGCACTGTCGGCAGGGCATCAGAATTCATTTCGTGGGGGTCTGGTATGTTGAGTACCTTTATCGTCCCTTGCTTGCGACCCTAAGCAACTTTTGATCAGGGATACGGTATCTTCTTTGGGTTTCATCAAGAAGGATGTACATGTTACCGCCTCTGCATCAGTGACGAACGCATGCCATTTCAGACATGCTCTCTCTCTTGATGAATGCCGAGTCAAGTTCATGCCGGAATACTTTTTGGAGATGAATGCCCATCATAGCAGCGTAAGAAGTCCCAGACTTGCTGTCGGAGATGTTAAAGAAGTTTGGTTCGCTGGGTCCCACGGCGATGTGTATGCTATATCTCAATTTCTGAAGTGGCTCAATTGATACACTCTTATTCAGTGGGGGGATTGAACGGAAGTCAAATAATCAAATCGATGTGTACGAGAAGGACGAGGACTCCGAGTCTTACCCTGTTCATGCTGGAAACGTACCACTTCTGTGGATGCAACGAGAGGCTGCCGATAAAGGTTTAGTTTTCAAGCCAAGAGAGTTTGCTTGGGACCCAGAGGACGTAGATTTTGGTACGAGGGATTCGCTGCTGCCTGGAAGCTTCTGGAAAGTTTTCGAGTACCTCCCAATTCGACACCAAGTGTCATTCAGCGGTACTGGCAAACACAAGTATAGGTAATACCTTGTGATAGGCTCAACTTTCCGACTGATTGATCACTGCCTACAGGTTGCACCTGTCTAGTCCACGTTCGATCATTCCGGGACAGCAGATCCACAGTTCCACTTTGTCTGGTTATATATATACTCCTCGGGCCACTCTGAGGAACAATGTTTGCATTCCAGCTGTGAATCAGAATTCCTCAGAAGGACTATGGACAGCCGGACTTTCTGACGAAGCATCTATAACGCGGTTGTTGTCATTACTGCTGAGCGATCGACGCAAGACGCTGGAATGTCTTGGGAAAGTGTTGTTCCTTCTTGATTCCAGTACGTCCCACCTTCTATCCACTGGACACTCACATGTGCTCAACGCATCTAACTCATGAAGAGTTAGATGGTGGACAGGTCCAATCGATACCCCAATTGCAATGGTTTGAGAAAGATATTCTCGAGCTATCAGACTTTCCTAAGTTTGCGCTCACTGTCGTTTACCACGCAGCTCGTAGGTCATCCATTGTCTTCTTCCTTGAAAGGTATGCTGATCTACACGCATCTTTACAGCCAAGTGCACCGTCTCCCAAGACCTGTTAAGCAGTGCAAAGAAATTCCTTTGTGATGTGTTACCAAAACCCGATCACCTAAATTTCCACGAGACTCTCAACGCTCTGCGATTCTTGACAAGACACCAAAAACTCCGAGAACAATTTTGTAGCAACGAAGTAATTGATGCTCTTGTGCCAGCGCTGGAACGGACGGAGAAAAGCTACGCTGAAACCTCATTTCTATTGGTCACGGACAGCCTCTGCAATCTCATTCGTGATAGTAAGTATGTCACTAGCGCTATCTAGTGTACACTCTGATCCTTTGTAGATGATCTGCAAGGCAAAGTCACCAGCGCTACGGGTGGAAGGCTCTCCGTCGCGTTGGAGATTAAATGTAATACGACTGTTTCTGCGACGTCTGCTGCTGACCTACAACTTTCCTAGCGCCTAACCTGTTGGTGGCGTTACTAGAAATGATTGCCACCCTCTCTCTGGCTGATCCTGGTAGGAGTTCTCAAACCCACTGCGGGATCCATCTAGTCTAACCGGATGATTTATTCTATAGGGTCTTGCAGAGAATTGCAGCCCAAAATTACCGAGCTGGCGAAGAGAGGAGGAAGTCCCGCCGGCCGGGCCGCCATCAAGGCATTGATTGCACTGAAAGCACCGCGTGAGTTGCAGGTTCACTGGCTGGTGCTTCATCGTCTGACGAGCATTGCGCGCAAGTTACCCGTGATATCCACATTTCCAACGTCCTGGACTACCTTTGCAATACTCTTCCCCAGTTGGAAGCCGATGGCGGCAGCGCGACTTTGAATATCGATGACTTGCCTTCCATACTCTTGTATAACGGTGAATACGATTCATTCTGTTCGTGCCTCATTTCACGATTGGTGTGCTTCAGGTTCTGGGCCGCCTGATGAAGAAGTTGTGAGAAAACTCGTGTCAACGATAAAATCACGCGATGCTCGTGAGCGCACTGCGGCAACATTGACGATAGTGAAGCTGTGCGCAAGTAAGTTTTCGAGTAGTCTTGTTTGTCCGGCTAACTGGGGGTGGATGTCAGACGCGATAATTCGCGACTTTTGCAAGCAGAACAAGGTCCTGGACATCTTCATGTTCCAGCTAGAAAAGAAGAGGACCTCACTCCTGGCGGCCTATGCGTTGAATGTGTATTTGAAGTACAGTGCGTGTGGTTGGTCACTCTACCTGAACCGATTTGATGAATATGTGATCCAGACATGTGGTCGTCCGGCGACTACCCTCGTGCGGCGCCGCTCATTATCGCGATGCTGGAGAAGGGCTGGTTTGACGATGCAGTCGGCCAAGTTGAAGGGTGTGAGATCTTGCGTGGGCTCATGGCCTCCGGTAACCTTTGGCGAGTCTTTATTCCGAATATTGTTTTAACATCGCATTGGGCATAGGTGATTTGAGACAACATATCAAAGTCTCGAGTGTGTGTACTACTTTGGTGGGGAAGCTCGAGGTTGGAAAATGTCACGAGGTCCGCATGAGCTTGTCATACCTTGAGATCCTTGGTACGTCTCCCAGAATGTCTGTGCTTTGCACGGTTCGCTCAAAGATGGCGTCAGGAAGCGCAGGACCACTGGAGTTTGCGCAGATTGTGGCTGACAACGTGGAACACTTGAAGGAGAAGGATAAGAAGGTTCAAACAAAGGGTGTCAAGGTCCTTGCCCATTTAGCTCAGACAGGCAAGTGTCTCCTTCATCACGCAACTTGAAAGTGCTGACGTATTGACCAGCGGCCGGCGAGCAGGCTATAGAGCCATACCTGATCCAGATTGTGAAGATGATGCCCCCGTTCCGCGACCCACCCGTGCCCCGTGATCAATTGTTCGGTCCTACCACTGCACTGTATGACTTGTCCAAGAACGGTACGTATGGAGTCAATCTGCTTCCATGAAGATGATGGTCTGTTAAACCTCCCAACTCAGAAACCCTCCGAGAACACATCCACAATCTACCGGAATTCAGCTCCGTCAGGAATCATTTCAAGCCCCCTGCCCCAAATAGCGCGGGCGGACAGAGGGTTAGGGGATGAATGAACATACCCCTGGGCCTCCCGTGTGGGCGGAGACAGATACAAGTATCATACAACTTCAAGCCCGTCGTGCTATCTTCAGGTTCCTCGCTCCCGTAGTCGTCGTCTTCGCAATGACGTGTATTTGTTCACGAGTTGATCCTGTATGACCGTGTAGCTCCAGATGAGTCCCATGACAGTGAAAATGTGTATTTTCCGATCGATGGCCTCGGAAATTGCTGTGACAAAGGATCTGTGACACTGTGCGGTGTAGTAGCCGAAGCGGAGTCTCAACTTCCAACGGTGGCCTAGAACTATTTCACCGTTCTGTTCTCAGCCTCAGGCTGATTGCGCGGGGCCGATAGGACGAGCCTCTCCAGCCCAGACTTCCGCTTCCATAACCTAATGTAAAATGCTGGTGTAATACACATTCCAGGGTGGATCTGCCAATGGAGCCTCGTTTTATAAATTGTCGCCGTATCAAAAGCTGTGTGTCCGCAGCGTGGATCCACATTCTGGATAGATCATAGCTCCAGACTGACGTACCGGGCCCTATGAATACCTGGTTGCTCGCAGTGCACATCTTCAGGATTTTGCCCACTCTCGTCTTCTCTCCCTCCCTCCCGTAACTTGAGCCCAGCATGACAGACGACATGTCGTACTTGGTGAATACTGCAATTGCGGCGGTGGACGGGGGCTTCTCGTACGATGGCATCGTGTCGGTCCCGGAAGGAGGTTTGGAGGACGCCCGACGCCGACATGGCCTCGTTGGCCCGCTCCGTGACGGCGTAGTCAGTCTCTACCATCCGGCTCACTGTAACTTCTGTGTCGACTGACGGGGTGCTTGCGTTCGCAGGAACACGTCCGGACGGCAGGGGCAGCCATTTCACGAAAGGTACTCGAGTGAGTCGCCGGCTCGCTGGTGGCCTGTCACCATCCAAGGGTGGAGCTGACCATAGCGCGAACGTCCTAGTGCGTTCATAGATAGGTCGCGCCCTCAGGGCTCGGGCGAGTCCCCGTCGCGTGGGGATGGGCCCGGGGGAGGGAACTGCAGCGACGAGTCACTGGATTCCAAGGTCCGACGGTCCGAGGAGTCCAGTGGAAAGACGTACGTGTCGACGGACGGGCAGAACACTGTCGCTTGCGAGGAAGTGGCGACGCAAGTACAACCTACAGCGCTCAGAGACCCTAGCAGGTCGCCCTGTCAGGACACGAGCCAGTCCCCACCACCTGGGGATGGGCTCGGGAGAGGGAATTGCAGTGACGAGTCTCCCGATCTCAAGGACAGACAGTCGGGGGAGTCCAGTGCAGAGGCGTACGCGTTGGCGAACGAGCGGAACGCTTTTGTTTGCGAAGGAGCGGCGACGCAGGTGCAACCTACGGCGTTTAGAGGCAAGTCGCCCTGTCGGGACTCGGGTCAATCCCGACCACGCAGGGATGGGCTCGGGGAAAGGAACTGTAGCGACGAGTTACCGAATCACAAGGCCCGACAGTCCGAAGAGCCTAGCGAAAAGAAATACGCGTTGAGGGACGAGCGGGTTAGTGCTTTCGCTCGCGAGGGAGCAAGGACGCAGGTATGGTGATGGCCTTGCATCGGCATAAAAGAAAGGCTGAGACGGAAATGTGTCGTGCAGCTCACCAGAACACCGAGGTCGAGCGACAGCGAAAGCGACATGGTAAACGGTTGTTCACCACTGAGCTTCCGATCCGGTGGCAAGGGTCGCCCCAGCTCGGGACAAATCGTGGCGCAGACCGACAGTAGCCAAGGTTACCTATCTGGAGAAGACGGCGAAGAGCCTGAAGGATGGGAGGTGGTCTCGAACAAATGATTAAGGACATTTGAGAAAAAAGCACGATATACCAAGACCAGCTCATCGGACCACCTGAGCAAGAATCGGACGGGAAACATTAGATGGAAGGTAGATGCCACCGTGGCTAGCAGCGCATACTGCCGACACGACTTAAAACATGCCGAGGCTCCGAGAATGCTAGCTGAGGAAGTTAAGTTAACACAGACGGTACGCACGGCCCACGAGAGCATCATCCAGACCCAGATCACTTATGGGGTGCCCGAAGCCTTGGCCAGCCACTGGCAAGCCGACTGCCTGTCGAACTTAGGATAAACTTAGGCCTCCCAGAGGGCATTGACCTCCCAGCTCTAATAGCTAAGGCTGCACCGCGCCTGCACGCTAGCCAGTGAGAGGGTATAAAGTATGTCATGACTCTAGGCCCTAGCACTAGGGCAAAAATGAGATGACTGTATGTGCCGTAGCGAGTGCTAGCGATCGCAGGCACTGCTGGCACTAGCCAGTCCGGCCAATGTTCATTGAGCCCTTACTACCTGCCGAAGTTTTGGTGTGTGCGCTCAAGCTGCAGGGTTACAAGTTATCCGTGAACGGTAGTAGATCGGTTAGAACTCCGACTCCGCTAAGCAGTGCCAAGGGTCTTGATGCAGTGGCCAGTGTCCTGAGGCTCAGGGCAGCCGCAACTGGCGACTACCACCGTCCGAGGGTCCCAAAGATCCCCCACTAGAAGTTCTACTTTGAAACTCCAAAATTCCGTTATTGGTATCTCAGGGCCCCTCTGATTCCGATAGAATCTGTGTCATCGCACTCGCAAAGCATTGGCAACTAAGGGTTCTCGAGTCCGTTGAAGTTATGAAGTTTCCTACCGCGATCGACGTTGCCGCTGTTCCGAGCCGGCCAGGTCATACAAGATGCTTGTTTCGTCACCTCCAGAATAATTATCGGTGCAGATACACTGGGTGGGCTAGACCTGATTCACCCTGGACTTGTAACTGCTCTGGCCGCCCTGTCGTAGACCATGTTGCTGTACTGGAGCTCATGTCCCACTGGCCCACTTAACCCGGATGCCGTTGAGAAGCGCCTTACCTCGAGTCAACAAGGTTGACGCTCGCCACGAAGAAGGGTACGACGCAAGCTCTCCTTACCTCTGTCATGCTATTTGTGACAGCAAGTTGTTTTTAGTTGTCCTCACTGCTCGCGTTCCTGCGGACATTACGCATAAACCAACACGCGGTCAGGAGGTGAAATGAATAGCAGATGGGCTTCAACGGCCGCATGCAACAGGTCTGCGCCACATCAAAACGTGTCTGCCGTACCATTCGGACGCATTCGCGCTTGTCCCAGACCTACACTTCATTGCGGAACGACACATCTCAAAATATACATCTCAGCATAGGCATCGTTTTTCGACGCGGGGACCAACGATTCTGCTGTTCAAACGAATGTCATGTTGCCGTTCGTTCTCATCGCAATCGTATTCATACTCGTCGTACTCCTTTCCATCCAGCAGCCCACGGTATCACCGCATACCGATCATGATACGACCTTGAGGGATGCCGGGAGGTCCCCAACACTTACGGTACGGAAATATGCGCCTATCACGAGGAGAAATACGACCTCATTTTTTTAATCAGGAGGAACGACTCCTATCCGATACTGAACGGAAGGATACATTTCATGGCCATGACGACCAACGACATAAGGCAAGAGACCACGCCTTCAACATTCCACTCGCCTCCAGAGGTGATCGGTGGAAGTCCGTGGGCGACAGAACGACAGACAGGGTTGATGTTTCAAGCGAAAACGTTGCAAAACTCCAACGAGACTTGTCCGCGTGCGTTTCTCAGAACGCAGACCTCCAGCATCAAATCGGAATTCTTTCCAAAGACCTGGAAGGCGCGCGGCTCTTTCTTACGACTGCAGACGCATTTTCGGATTCTGAAGTTATCCAGCTGCTGGAGAAGCTGAATGCGGAACTGCAGCTCGTCTCCGCCATTATGGTCGAGCGCATTGTAGACGATTTTCAACTAGAGCCTAATGTTGTTGGGACGTTGGACCCAGGGCGCCAAATCGCGGTGAATAGAGCCTCGGAGTGCATGGGCCTGGGTCTAGTGCAGTCCTTCCAAACTGCACGCCCTGACGACTTTCCAATGTACCTTCAGACTGCGTTTCAAGCCTATCTAGCACACCGTCTATGCTGGATTGTGTCCTCCTGGACGCTCGATCAAAGTTATAACACATTCTTAGACGAGATATACGAAAGATTGCGGAAGACAGGTAAAGAATGCTTTCAAGTGCAATCGTCCGTTCATTGACGCACAGAAAACTTTGGTTTTAACAGAGAGACAAGCAATATCTGCGCGTTGGCGTGCCCTCACACACATTTATGCACTGCCTACCTGCATCAGCGAGCCAAGCTCCTTCGTTACACCCATCGTCGCTGGGCTGTCGGACGTTCTCTTGGCTGCAGGGTATTCCTTTGCTCGACTCGACGCCATGTCGGAGCTCTCTCCGATGTTCGAGACAAGAGTATTGTCCATTGTCTCACTTGCTGGACGACTTAACGAAGTGATAGGTGGGGTAATCTCGGGTGACTTCGAGGTGTTCTTGGTGCGACCCGGTGAAACATTCAACGAGGCAACGATGGTGGAGGATATGGATGGGAGTGGGGATGGAATGCAAGGAGCGCAAAGCGGAACAGGAAAAGATAAAACCGTTCTGTGTACAAGTGAACTAGGGCTGAAGAAGCGCGTATGGACAGGGGAGGTGGGGGCTGTGGCAGTGACGAAGATAGTGATAAGGGCAAAGGTAATCCTCGAATCATTTCTCGTCGCTGAGGATTAGCAGTATTGGGCTTTCAAAACGTCCGTTCGGATGCTCTTCGTCTAGTTCCAGCACGAGTGAACGCTCCCTTTGCAGCCCCTTCCGAATCTTTCACTGAAAATGTCGTGTGTAGGTATATTTATACAGCCTGGCCTGGGCGGTCGAGTGTTCTGCAGAGTGCTCATTTCGGTGTTCTCCCCCATCGTGGGTGCGGCGCCGGACTGTACCACATTGCTGACATCAGAAAAGTTTGCACATGAGGAGGCGGACTCACGGACTCTGTAGCATGCCTGTGCAGTGAGTGCTATCAGAAACGCGTCCAACACAGCCTTCGCTGAACGCTCCGTGCTCGCTTCGCACTCTTTGCAAAGAATGATGGGCTACGAGAACGCTCTTATAGTCCCCCCGCTTTCCCCACCGTCCAGGTCCCAACAGCACATCTCCTTCACTTCCCCGGTCGCATCAACTCCAGTATCACGATTGTTCCGGATGTGCAGTTGTCTCAGCATTTTATTCCCGTTCTTGCTCCGCAAAAAGCATCCCCAAACTAGCGATCAACATCCTCAAGGTCGTCCAAATCCGGAGAGACGCTTGGAGGCGCGTAGTGAATCCGCCCTGAGATGCTTTCTTCGACTAACAGAGTAGAAACGGATGCTCAGGCGCTGTGCATCGACGAAGGATCGCTAAGAGGTGTGGCGGGCGACGGTATACATCTCGAGACGTCATGGCAAGAGCAAGGTGCGGTCGAGGTGTACTATCGCCATTCACCGCTTTCGCCTATCGATGAAGAGAAGTCGTCGATAAGGGAGGAGGCTCAAAAAGGGGTTCGGCGTTTGAGCGCAGACCGGGCTGGAGCAAAGGGGGAGAGGGAACCCAAAAAAGCTCGGCGCTCAGATATGAAGCGGGACGTATCGTCAAGAGTTTCGGACAATGTGAAACGCTCTGACGATGTTCGGCGGAGAGACTCGGGAGGGGAGCAGCGGCCCGCGCGCAAGAGAAAGACGAATAGGAGAAAGAGTCACGACCCTCGGCCTTTGGATGCCGCTCAGGAGACGCAACCGCTGACGAATGATTGCGGTGGAGTTGAGCCCGTTGTCGTCCCAAAGAGAGTAGACTCATCTCAAGATGAATCGAAAGCTACCAATCAGACTCAAGACCCCAACCAGGAAACACGAGAAACGAGGGGAACGACGCCAGGAGTAACGGGGAGTAAATGCCCTCCGTATGACGACCTGGAGAAACCCCCGATAGAGATTTCCCGTTCCCTCGACGTCTAGCAAGACAGTCAAAAAAGAACAGAAAAGTTCGGGGATGCGAACCTCTGCGGGTAAAAGTGACTGAGAAAAAGCGCTGTTTCGAAGTATGCAGATATCAATCAACCAGCAAATATCCCGATTGGTGGATGTTTAGAACAGCGGCCACTGCGTATGGGAAATAGTGGCGGGTGGCAGGTCCCTTGTCATACCACGTATTTATGGACTTTATGGGGGCAGCACGAAGATACTCTACCTAAGTTACTACAGATATTTTGTCAGCAGTCGTGACCGGAAGTATGCGAACGTACGTTGGGGTTTGCGAGAAAGCGGGAAAATGAGTCTGTGACAAGACGAAAAGTGCGAATGTACGAAACAAGTGGCATGAGTCAGCACGACATACACACTTGAATCTACTGATGCAGCTAGGACTCTCGTGCTCCGTTGTGTTGCAGACACGCGTATACGTATACGCGCGTGTTCAATTGCACCACGCACTGTACTTGCTAGCGATCGAGTTGACAAAATGCCCATTGCGAAGTCACCCATGGCTAGATGGTGTGCAGAATTGTTTTATAGTTAGGCTAGCCACGTTGGCGAAGTCACACATACTAGACGACTATACAAGGGAATCAAACCCTTCTTTCTACTCTTCCGTTTTTAAAAAGGACTCAAGCAAAACCTTCGCCTTAAGTACCATCACCTTCTGCTTTCTTCCAGTCTCCCACAGTGATCCTACCGGTATTCGCTTCACCAATCCCAAGTGAGTCGCGCACAACACTGGTTCCTCTTGCACCCCAGCCTGCTCCTCATCCGCATTTTCCATCTTCTTCTCCTCGAAATTCTCGCCGGGACGAACGATTGAGACTTCGAAATCGCAAGACACTACATCGTCAAATAGTTTGTTGAGACGTCCCGAGAGCTCGACGAGCAAGGCTATTCGCTCCCCAAATCTGGACGAAACCATCGAAGCAGCATCGGATTGCGAAGCGGTGCAGCCTGCAGCTAACAAGATATCGGAAAGGCCGGCGATGATGCCTTTGACAAGACGCCCAGAGTCGCTAATGCAATCGCGAATAATATGGACGCGGGCAAGAGTACGCCAACGTCCAGAAGTAGCTTGTGCTTCTGTGTATCAAGTTTTCTCTATCAGGTGGAAAAAGAACGGATTCGAGCACTTAGTTTCCTCACCTACTCTACGCAATCTTCGATAAATGCCATCGATGAACGCGGTATGCGCTGGTTCAAAAGCCCAAGAGGAAACTGTCTGGTGGAGTGCAGACGCAAGGTAGGCTTGAAAAGCGATTTGGAGTAACATAGGTATATCTTCTGGCGTCTTTGCTGCCAAAGACTTCGTTAAAACCTGGCCTATGTGCTCTGAAGCCCTTCGCGTGGCGAGCGTCCGCTCTTTGGTCAGATTAGCGCCGCCAAACTCGAGGGCCTCTGCAAGCCACTCAGCCATATACATAGTGGTCTGCTGGACCTCTGCATTCAATCTCTCGAGTGCATGGATGATATCCGAGTCCGAGGATTTATCCGCAGCGCTGAAAAAGCTATTCGAACTTTCCAAGTCCCTAGATTGGGCTTCACAACGCTTCCGAAGCTCAGCGATTTGATGATGGGAGTCAGAGAGATCACGCCGAAGTCGTTCGATTTCCTCGGACTGCCTTATGATCTGCTCTTTGTCCTTGTTTATCATCTTTTGATCCTTATCAGCGTAGAATGGAACAGGGGGTAGTTCCTTCTCTTCACGTGATCTGGTCCTTGAAAAAAGATCGCTGCTCATCGCGCCAGGTTGAGTGGACAGCTGTAGGAGGTCATCCGCCTTGGTCGGTTCCTCTGCCTTGAAGCGGCCACACACATAGCGAAGAATTGCGGTGGATATGGAACGGGGTGTACGATTCCTTTTACGCCGCAGCTTGTTAGACGGCTTGTACGGGGCACTCTGTCCTCTCTCCCCTGTGCTAGTACCAGTAGAGAGTTGAGGAGACTGTTTTACTAGTGAATCTGGGCATCGCGGATATCATAACGAAAGGACATTCTCTACCTTGGGCATATCTCGTCTCTCGCGCTCGTGCCCACGTTGCGCTGGTCTCGTATCCGCATCCACGTGATACTCGGTATCGCCAGCAGTGTCTCTGGAAGGGAAAGCTACTAGTGCGGGATTATCGAAATCGGGGTTGACGAGGTAATCCAGACCGGCGAGCGGGGAGGTCTCTTTGTCACCTTCTACTTTGGTCGGGGCGACTACGCGGACGCTTGACGAAGCGTGCTGCTCATTCCGCCAGCTTACTTCTCCAGACGAGCGGGGGATGTCAATGAACTGTAATAAACGCATCATATGAGATCACATTCTTCCTCTGCGCTTGCACATCGTCGCACCGTGGTCTTTTCCGACATCTCTGCCTCATTCGCTTCCTTTCCCACAGGGCGGTCCAGTGACATCTTCGTAGCCACATCCCGAGGAAGGGAGTCCTGCTTTCGTTGTGTCCCTGACGGCTGCTGTCGCTGCACACTGGGGTTTCTGACAAGAGTCGCTACACCATGCCCGCTGCCAGCGGGCTATGATAAGAATTGTATGTATCCGGATTTTCTTGGAATACGTACCCTCTCTGAGGAATGGACTCGATACTCGCGGATGCAGTGCGCATCAAGTTCCAACTACGTTAATGAAATGTTCTGGGAGCTAGGGATTGGTACGGAACTCAGGTCTTTATCGGGCTCTGGGAGGTTGTGGTTGGCAAAGCGTAAGGGGGGGACCCGGGGAGAGGCGTCAAGTTCAGACTTGTTGATCTGGCAATAGCGGCTGCCCGTGCTAGCGCACAGCCATGGCACGAGGCTGATGACCCACTAATTGGCTCAATGTGCAGGCCTCAGGCCAGGCGGAACACGGCGATTTCCCTAGATATCTGAGGAAAATATAATATACGGATCAAGCAACATCATGAAACGCAGTCCAGTCGCCAGGCAAGCCAGAGGCTTTGAGCTCTTTCGTGAATCGCTATTCGCTCGTGTCGGTGTTCATAATGCAACCTCGGACTGCGATAGGAATGGACCAGAGCACTGAAGGGGACTATAAATACTTCCATGCACATTATGTAAAGACTCCAATCTCAGTCGGCTTGGGAGATCAAGTTCGTGATATCAAACCATGACAGTGACCTCCGGTCCGCGCTGAATTCATCGTATACCGTGCAGAGATCAGTGCCTCATAGAGCAGGGGTTCGAACGAACATTCAGTGGCGGAATAGGGAACACGCTGCCAGCATACACGTTGCGCTGGCATTTCGTAATCCCGATCAACGACTGGGTGGAGCCGCGGCCAGTGGAAGCAACGCCTTTCCGGATGCCACAACAGCTGGGTGTTACCAGCAACGGACCACACTGGCAAGGAATCAGGTAAGCACATGGGACCATCCAAATGACATGTTCAGTGCCGTGCTGTGATGCACTTCGCCGGTGCATGTCCGACGGAGCTTCACTGAACAGCGTCCATGGTTAGACTCAATGTTCTTATAACTCTGGTTCACTCGGTACTTTGAATCTGGCCCCGAGAGTGAAACACCTCTTGAGCTGCCAGTGGTAATATCTGAACTTCGGTGAGTCCCCAGCCTAAACACGCCCCCTCCTTGCGCCTGCCTGCCTAACTCGCCGCAGGACCCTGAAATGTTCGATGCATAACGTCGGACTTATCTTCATTTTCAGCCTTGGGGGCTGTGAGATGGGCGTTATTGCCGTCTGACGGAAGTTATACCGACGGCGCAGCCTTGCAGCGGGCTCGTGCACGGATACTAGCCTAGCGCCTCACATGCCTTGAGGTGTGTATAGCCTAGGGCCTCCCCTTTGCATCGTGCCTTGTTGGATCCGGACAAAAAAATTTCAGGATTTTATCCTCACGTCGCCATCGAGCCAACGGACTTCCCCTGCACCCTCAAACGTCCAGAAGATTCCTCATTTGCGACCATTCCCCATGCCCCCTACGGTTGCCAAGTCGGTATTCGCCTACCTGAAAGGCCTGTTTTGCTGTCGAACTGACCCCGACGTCTACGACGCAACGCCAGAGCGTGGCGGAGACTTGGGTAGCGGGAGCTTACGCGGCAGTCGCATTAACATCGTCACGAGCGACGATGTGTCGTTGACTTTAGCTGTTTCCTCGACATCAGACGAGAAGTCTAGCCGCTTGGTGTCGCATAGTCATACTGGCGACCGTCCGAATACGGTGGCTGTTGTTTCTGGGGCCAGGGACACATCGTCTAGCGAGGTGGAGATGAATCGCTCTCCAGCTCCTCTGAGCACGGCGACGCAGGTACGAGCCTCAATTCCGTCTACAGTGCATGCTGAGCCTCATCGCCATTCAAGGTGACAGGTGTGCAGAGTTCGAGTGTCATTCACTCCAAGACGGAGAAGAGCGGTGTGGCAATGAACGGCTGGAATCGATCTACTCCCGAGGAGGTATGAACGCGTCCTTTGCGCAGTACGCCATTTCCGGGGCTGATGGTGCCACGTTCAGCCCGACGAGCCGCCATCGAACGTGGTCCCTGAAAAGTCTGCGCTCTCACAGGGGACCCCAGACGGTCCAGTTGGTACGCAGGCGCGACGTCCTCAACGCCTGATCGTAAACGATGACATCCACGATGAAACACTGGCGCTCGGACAAGAATCGCTACACAGTTCACTCGACGGGCAGCAGATGCAGGGCGACGAGGCGCATGACCACTCCCAAGATCTGGTCGTCAAAAGCAATGCTGGGGATTCATTACCGTTAATGAACGATCAGCGTCATGGGGTGGAGCCCCCAACCAGTGGACCTCAGGGAATGATCGTACAGGTAGGGTCTCGCTGGAAGAAGCTCTTGCTAGTGCTGACAAAGCGCATGGTTACCAGCCTCCGCCCCCAGTCGTGGAGATGAAGTCTCCAAGGAAGAAGATAGAGCGGAAACCGACAGCGGAGATGGAACCCAGAGGTGGTCAGCCTCCATCAACAGCGATAGCGAAGTTACCGAGGCTGAAGAATGCCGAAGTAGAGGAGAAGAATCTGATAGATACTCCGCCCCCGCACATTTTCAAAGAGAGACTGCCGAGGAAGGCCTCGACGAACATTGGCATCCAATCACGTTGATGTGGTCGGACCGTCGTGACGAACATGTCGAACTTGCTATGTATTTATCAACCGTGTTATCACTAAGCTATTGGGCGTATCTTTGTAGACAGACTTACAGTTACCTTATTCTCGTAGATCATTGTATGTATGTATATGCCGTCGTGCTCACCCTGACTTCGTGTTTGATGGCACGATAGGAATACAACAAAATCGTTGCGCGTATACCACTACTACGAGGAAATCCAGCCAAACCAAACCAAACCAACTATACGACGTAGCGCACGGAGTATGCACTGACGTTCTCGTATCTTGCGAGACAGAAATCAACGACGTGCACTGGACTAGCAGTGCAGATTCAGTCAAAGCTCGAATGTGGGTTCAGAGCATCAGGACAGGTTCGGGTACAACAGAGACAATGTTTCGGGCTCATACAATACTGTCGCTTGGATTCTACAGTGCAAGTTAGATAAGATCAAGTGCCAACGGATTCGGAAACGCACTTTCGTTCACCTTTCTGTAGAGCGGGAACTACATTAGTAACATGCAAAAGGGCGCATGTTTCCGCAACTGACCTTCGTTTTCCACCCGAAGTGCGCCTGAAGTTCCGAAAGACCAAATAAAATGATCACATCGTAATCTAGCTGGTAGTGAACGCGGCCGGACGCCCTCCTCGCGACAAGATCCTGCATGGCTTCACCCAAGTCCGCACGGATAGTGCAAAGTGTAGAGAAAGACGCTAAGTTGTTTCGTATCAGAACGATAGAAAAAGATGGAGGTCGAAAGGGGGCTCGCCTTTATCTTGGTCCACCCATTTCGGGTCGGTCAATTCGCCTCGGTAGGACACCAGACGCACAGTCTGTATGCCAAAGTCTTTTGGATTGCGTTCCGTAAGTGAAAACGCTTCCCGAAACTCCATCTCCTGGTTGACCTGAGTACCCTTTTACGACCGAAGAAACTTTTATTTTTTCCGCGACTGCTATCTGACGAATGAGGACTGACCTTTAATAGCTTCGCTTCAAAGTATCCTGGAACGTAGCGATCGCCCGTTGGATCAATTTCCCACTGGTCTCTCCTTCGGATATGTTGCTCATCACTATCGTTGACAGACAGTGCACAGACGACACCGTATGTGGCGCGCGCGACTCGCGCGGTAACCAGATGGTTCTCACGATCGACGTAGGATAATACTGCCCCATTGGCGACTGCTTTGTTACTGCAAGTGTGTCAGTAGGCCAGAGTGTATCCATGGCAAACGCTTACATATGATTGTCTGGACGACAGATCGCTATGTTCCTGCCCTCGAAATACAACTTGAGTCGAGACCAAAGCCAGTCGTTTGTTGCAAGTCCTCCAACGAGGAATGCCGTCTGAAGAAATGAACATGATGCGTTGCGCCAAAGACATGACAACACCCACAGTGATCGGCGTTGACGCAGATCTCAGTTGTTTCTCGAACGCGTCGATAATGGCGTCATAAGCAGCGTTGAACAAGCCAGTCGATTCTTCACTGGAGAGCCCGAAACCAGACCATTAGTGTGGATCACATCGACGTCGATCGAACGGAATCCTACCCCGTTAGCTTCAGCTTCCCGGCCCTAATGTTGTATTTGGCATTGTTGTAGCGAAGACCGGCCACCCTGAGGAACGCCGGCTCTTGATCACTCTTGATGACAAGCTTCGTCGACTTGTCGAACTCGCGTGCAAATTCTTCCATCTCCTCTTTACTAGAGTGCTCCCACCCTGCGAGCTTTGCTATTTGAAATGTTTGTTTGGTTATTCACCGATGAGAAATCGAAGGAACGAGCCACCGACTTTTCAACAGACTCATAGCCCGGCATGCGACAAAGGCTGAACCCTGCAGCCGACCTATAGGAAAATAAGTAGGAATTCCACTAGCGGCGATGGCTACATACACTCGGCTGGAGCAATCTCCTTGCAGGAAATCGGATTGACCGTCATTGAATACATACTCAGATCCACTGTCCCACCACCTGCGTCGATAATCACGATCCCTGGAGGAGCGTCCTTCTCCGTCTTTACATCGAGAAGCATCGGAACACAGAAGTGAAGGCTCGCTTCGCCCTCTGTGAGCAGATGGATCCGGGCTTGTCCCTGAGGAGTGTCAGGGACGAGCCCTGCGCGTCCAATGGCCTGGCGGTATTGCTGTTGTTGAAACCCTTCCCAACCATTCGGATGGGTAAAAATGTATTCGATGGAGTCCTCGACGGTCGACCAAGTAAACCCAAGATGATGTTCCGTGATATAAGTCTTGGTGCATGCGAAGAGATAGATGATGAAATCAGTGAGAATGTCGAGGACAGATTTCCCAGGCGGAAGCGGAGGTAACTTTTTCAGATCAAGAGAAGAGGCCATATGCTCCGGCCGGAAGTGAAGTTTCCACCTAGAAACCCACGAATTAGATTTCCACTAGGATTAGTTCGCCAATGGGGTGATAACTAGCCATTTAGCCATTATCCAACCTTCCTCCAACGCGATCTCATTCGTGCTCTCGGAAACTGCGTCGGCGCCAGCTGCCTTGAAGTTACCGTCCTGATCGTAGTACAGGAGAGACGGGACCTTGGCGTCACCACGAACTTGTTCTTGCCCGGGAAATCTATGATTGATGAGAATAAACCACAATAAAGAAACGAGGTGTTTGCCTTGTAACACCAAGAATATTAGGAACTCGTCCTGGCTCGAGGATGCAGTACGAGATCCCGGTGAACGTCGTACCAATGTCGAACGCCACCGCAAGCTTGGTAGCAGAGCCGGTGTATGGCTTGAGCTTGTCGTGCATAGCTGATCGTTTCAGTTTACAGCGAAGCGAAAAGCGGTCAGTCAGGAGTAGAGAGGCCGGTCGCCATAAAAGCACGGCGGAGTATGAGAAGTTTCTCCGAAAGATCCATGGCGGATAGTGAAGGAGAACCGTCCTGTTGCCTATGCGGAAGCCTCGTGGTGATGAACACTCAAGATCTCACTCAGTTGTTCTGTGTACCACCGGACCCCTCACCGCTGCACCATTTTGGCTTAGTACTTTCGACAGGAGATCCCCTTTCTCAGATAAATAAAAAACCCACTGCTTGAGAAACATCACTTACCGTGACACGACTGTAGAGGCGTGCGGGCCCCCAGCCAGGGTATCGACAAAAATAGGAGGTTGATTGAGGAGAAAGATGGCGAGGGCCATGAGGTGGAATGATTAAACCTTGTTTGAGAACAACACCCACCGAAACTCGGGATACAACCGTCTTCTGGTTCGCGATCATGCACAAATGATCTATGGAGGAAAACAAAAGAACCTAGCCATGTACGACTCGGTCCTTGACACCGATTAATCCCGGAAAGATTACCACATGGGGGTGACGACTTACAATGAAAATCTGGTCCGAGTAGCAGGCAACTCGCTAATGCTGACCGAATCACATCCGCATCATTCAGCCACACGCATGCGTCGCGAGATTGACAGAGCTGCAGCACACAGCACACGCAACTGGGTGGCTTGCTGATCAGGGTACGAAACAAAAGGGTGACGGCCCTGAACTCCACTGCCCGGATTCATTGAGTCTTGCAGTGGTTGTTCTCGGCACTTGTGCATTGAGCGTGTTTGCAATGTGTTCGGATCTCCCCGAGCTCTCAACGGCTCTCTAATTGACGCAGCTTCCTGAGGGTGATGATACGGTGACTGCGCGGTGGGAGAACGCTCCAGCTCTCCATTCCAGTGGCGTCGATACGGCAAGCGGCAAGCACCGATCATGAGCGCCAACACAAGGCCAGCCTGTTAGTTGACTCAGCGGCCGCCCACGCTGCGTCCACACGAGCGCTCAGGCCGTCGCCTCGTCGCCCTCCTTGTTGTGGTGGCAGGATTTCTCCCGGTTCACCTTCAGTCCTGTCATCACTACGGGCTGCCGCCATGGAGTCAGACCGCATATCGCTACTGCTGGACAACATGTTCGTGGCCGTGGCGGAAGGCTTCTCATACGATGGCATCGTCTCCCTACCAGAAACCGGTCTGGAGGATGCTGGGAGACGGCCCGGCCTCGATGGTTGGGTTGAAAGAAGGATGGCACGTCCTCTACTCTTCCTATTCATTGAAACAGCATTGACGGACCATGGCCGTGGAATTCAGATGTCGTGCCGAAAGATACTGAGGATCGTGCAAAGAGCGCTCGGGTGGGTTCTCTTCCCAACAAGGTTGACATCACAAGAACAAGCTAACACGACTCTGATGACTACCAGGCTCTCTCCAAAATCTGATTCTCCCGTGGACGATAATCCAGACGGTCCGGCATCGCCCTCGCCTTCAGGCAGTTCGCAACCGCCAAAGAATGAAAGCGAGGAGATCTTAGGGGGCACCGTACAAGGGGGTGGTGGGGGAGGTGCGAGTCCGAAACTGCCAAGGAAGAGAGGCGGGAAAGCTTCGGAAGACACCGTGCGCGAAGAGAACGAGCCTGGAGGAGGTCGAGCAACGCCTCCGCCCCCAGGTAGCCCGAGAATGCCAAGGAAGAGGAGTAAGGGGTCATTGGGGTACACTACGCACCAGCACGTCGTCCAAGTGCCAGAGAACGACTCGGAGGAAGCGGCCATTCGCCATCCAAACGTCGATCAGACAGAACCCCTACTGGAGGAGAGTCATTCTCAGAGGGCAGAGGCGGGCAAATTGCCGAGGATAAAGAATGTGTAAGTCATTCCCCATCCGAACATCAATCAGTTCTCAGTCACAGCCCAGTGGGACGGAGAGGCGTTGAAGAAAAGATATGGAGCCCATCGGGACCGACGGCTGTGCCTCAGGCTGGCAGTGACCATGGACGTCCAGTCTGCTTGTTCGTGTGCATGCTCGGACCCCAACTGGGGATCGCTCTTCGTTGTGTAATGCTCAGGGTTTTTGGAATTACAGCAAGTATACACACGTCCGGGGCGTTGTCGAGACGCACTCCCGAGTTGGCTGGTGCGCGCTTCCGCGGCGTAAGAGAAAAACGTTCCAGGTGACTCGTGGCGCCAGCGTGGTGCGGCCGGTAGCTCGCTTCCTTGCCAGCGGCGGACTTTGGCGCCCCTCGCACCAGGGCCATGCTACAGGGAGACCCTGGTAGACCTTGAGGCTGAGGCTGCATCAGGGTCTGATGGGGCACGGAGTACGTTATGACCGGGCATAGATATGAAGTTTGGAGCCTTGAGGCTTCGGGAACACTCATTATAAACTGGTATGATTCATCAAGGATTCGATCGATTGGAATACAGAACTTGGTTTTGAAGGCTCAACACGTCCGAGTGTACCACTGAAACGATCAGGTTCCTGCACCTGCTTGAGTTGTATTATGTGCTGTGTCGCAAGAGCCCACTCATTGATTGTTGCCAGCCTTTTGAATCCGGGAGCACCCATACTTTTGTAATGTGGCCCGTCCACTATCAATGGCAGTGAGAAGTCGGAGAGGCACGTTGGTTTGATGGAGCGGCGCCTCCACCGTCCTGAGTTGTCTCGAGCGGTTTCCACTCGGCTTGTGATCAGGAAATTACGAGCGGGTGTGATTGAGCGTGGTTGCATCACTTTCTGCCAGCGGCACAAGACCTGGCCAGAGTACGTATTTATCCGCCTGGTGGGCCAAACATAGCGCTTAGACGCTCATCGACACCAGTACAGGGTCCTGCGTTTCCCCAAATGTTGAGATAGCATATGCCCACTATGGTAGCACCGCCCGGACCATCTCCTCGCGACACCCACGGTGCAGATGGGCTTCGCGTTGGTTCGTCGCTACTGCATGCTTCATAAGTACAGCACGTCCCTCCCATGGGACATCCCTGGACTCGTCTCCGTCTGGACTCCGAGTCAACCCAGTGGACGGAATGTCTGAACCACCGTCTTACCGATGCTCCACTTGCAAAAGCGCCTCCGAGCGCCCGAGGAACCTTGTCGTCTTTATCGACGGCACGTCCAACAAACCCGGTGACAAAGTAATGTTTCCGTCCCTCCCATCAGAACATGGATCACTGATGCCCCCCTCGTAGAATACAAATGTCGTCAAGTTCTACCACGCCATAAACAAGAGTCTAAACAGCTCCGTGGTGGAGCAACATGCATATTATCGGGAAGGGATAGGCGCTTACGAGCCCGATAAATCATGTTGGCTGAGTCGCAAGCGAAAGGCAATCCAGAGCGGGCTTGAACAGGCACTTGCCAGGTGAGTTCTCTGTAGGAATCCATTCAATTCTGGTTTGATTTATGGCTGTAGGCATGCGGATAGAAACATTAAGGATGCGTATCGTTGGTTAACAAGAAATTATCAAGAGGGCGATCAAATTTACTTGTTCGGTGCGACCGATATTCTTTGTGCTCTGGCGGATGCAGTGACAATGTCTTCAGGGTTCTCCAGAGGTGGGTTTCAAGTGCGGGCACTTGCTAGCATGATCCATGAAGTAAGCACATGAAATAGTTGTATCGACGATGATTCACAGACTCACAGGTTGGGCTGGTGAAAGAAGAGCGAAGGGAACCCGAAGCGTCAGCACCAACCTCTTTATGTGCATGAGCTACCTGCTTTACAAACGTTTTCCAACAGAGCCTATGATTGCTACCAAGCCATCGATCCCTATAACCCAGAGACGCGCAAACAGGCAACCCAGTTCAAGAAGATACACTGTTGGGGGGGCGTAAGAATCCATTTCGTAGGGGTTTGGTATGTCACTTAGCTTTATCATCCTTGTCCTAACACCTAACGATCCCTGACCAGGGACACGGTGTCTTCTTTGGGTTTCGTCAAGAAGGACGTGCACATCACCGCCTCTGCGTCGGTAACGAATGCATGTCATTTCCGACATGCGCTCGCTCTCGACGAACGTCGAGTTAAATTCATGCCAGAATACTTTTTGGAGATGAACGCTCATCGTAGCGAGATAATAAGTCCCAGATCTGCTGTTAGTGATGTTAAAGAAGTTTGGTTCGCGGGTTGTCACTCTGATGTGTACGTCCTATGTCGATTTACGGAGATGATCGATCTGATGAATTTGTATTCAGCGGTGGAACTGAGCGCCCTTCACTTCATCGACTGAATGCGTACTTGGATGAGAGCGACACCGTGTCCCATGCTGTTCATGCCGGAAATGTACCACTTTTATGGATGCAGCGAGAAGCTTCCGATGAGGGTTTAGTATTTGGGCAATCAGCGTTTGCCTGGGACCCAGAGGATGTCGAGTTCGGTGTGACGAATTCGATGTCGTTTTGTTGGGGAGCTGCCGAGGTCCTGCCAGTTCGTCACCAAGTATCATTCAGTGGGACTGGCAAACATAAACGATGGTAATGTCCCTTGCAATGGATTTCGTCTTCTTGCTGATTGATCACATCCTGTAGTTCTCACTGGTTTCGTCCACGCTCGGTCATTCCTGGCCAACAAATCCATGCCTCTATATTGTCTGCTCATATGTATAGTCCCAAAGCTACGTTGAGGAACAGCGTCTGTGTTCCAGCCGTGAAAGGGAGTACCTCAGATGGATTGTGGGCGGCTGGACTTCCAGATGAAGAAGCAACAGCGTGGCTGTCGTCACTGTTGAGCGATCAGTACAAGACGATAGAATGTCTCGGGAAGGTGATGTTCCTTCTTGATTCCAGTACGTCGTTCCAACAATCAAAAACATGAAATTGACGAGTATAAACCACCTAGAGCTAGGCAATGGACAGATTCAATCGGTATCCCGGCCGCGATGGTCCGAGGAAGACCTCTTGGGGCGATCGGATTTCACCAAGTTTGTGCTCACCGTTATCTACGACATAACTTGTAGGTCGTTATTCATCTTCTTGGCAAGGTACTCCGCTCCATCTGCACCCTCACAGCACAGTTCACCGTATCCGAAAAGCTGTTAACGAGTGCAAAGGCATCTCTCAGCAATATATTCTCTAAGCTCGATCATCCAGGGTTCCACAGGACACTCAATGCCGTGCGATTCTTGACTAGACGTGAACAGCTCCGACGACACTTCTGCGACGACGAAGTCGTTGAGGCCCTCGTGCAAGCACTAGAGTTGACTGTAATTCACTATGTTGAAGACTCACTTTCACTGGTCACGGAAAGCCTATGTAACCTCCTCCTCTACGATGGTAAGTATGACTCACTGTACTTTCTAGCACATCCAATAACCCTTCATAGACGATCTGCGAGACATAGTTATTCAGCAGCTCAGCGCTAAAGATGAAATGCTCTCGGTCGCATTGGAAATCAAATGTAATTCTATAATCTTTGTGATGTATGATGCTGACTTACAGTTTTGATAGCACCTAAACCGCTGGTATCATTACTCAAGATGATTGCGACCCTTTACCAGGAGCTCTCGAAGACGCCACGGCGTTCTTTAGGTTTGACCATTTGCTCGGCCTCCTTCTACGGTGGGCTGGAGTGCAAAATTGTCGAACTGGCAAAGAAGGGCGAGAGTCCTGTTGGCCCGGCTGCCGTAGAGGCGCTGATGGCATTGATAACACCGTGCCGGCCGTCTAACAAGCCTCACACAAAAGTCGCCTACGGTATCCGCATTTCGAACGTCCTAGGCTACCTTTGTAATACTCTTCCCCGGCTGGACGCGGAAGGAGGAAGTGCTTCATCAGCTGAGAACATCAGGGTGCCTCCTATACTTCTGCTCGACTGTGAGCGCTACCCTTTTTTTGCACTCGTTTTGTGATTGATGCATGCCAGTGTCAGACCCTGATATGCTTAACAAGGAAGTTATGGGAGAGCTCGTATCGGCCATCAGATCGCGTGATCCTCACGAACGTACTATGGCGACACTGACGGTAGTGAAGCTGTGCGGAAGTAAGTTCTTGAGTGGTCTCACTTGTTCCACTGACCAAGGGTGGATATTAGACAAGGCAATCCGGAAGTTTTGTATACAGAAGAAGGTTCTGAACACCTTCATACGCCAGTTGGAAAATCAGGAGTTTTCTCTGCTAGCGGCCTACGCGCTGAACAAGTGTTTGAGATACGGTGAGTAAGTTGGTCGTTTGTGCGTGAACCAACGTAATTAACATGTGGTCAAGAGGACATGTGGTCGAGTGGCGATTTCTCTCGTGTGGCACAGTTGATTGTCGCCATGCTCGACAAGGGCTGGTTTGATGATGCAGTCGGCCAAGTCGGAGGCTGCGAAATCTTACGTGGACTTATGGCCTCTGGTAACCTCCAGCGAACCTTTATTCTAAGCTTTCCTTTGAGATTGTGTTGTGCCCAGGTTACCTAAGGAAGCATGTCAACGTGCCGAGCATATGTGCTATTTTGGTGGGAAAGCTCGAGGTTGGAAAACGACATGAGGTCCGCATGAGCTTGATGTGTCTCGATGCCCTTGGTATGTTTCAGGCAATGTCTGGATCTTGCATGAATCGCTTAAATACACCAGAGAAGGAAGGATCACTGGGGTTGAAGCCAATCGAGGAGATTGTGGCAAAGAATGTGGGTCGCTTGAAGGAGAAAAACAGAAAGGTTCAAACGAAGGGTGTCAAGGTTCTTGCCGCACTGGCTCAGACAAGCAAGTTTCTTTCGTTATGCAGAGCGAAGCTACTAATGTATTCACTAGAGGCCGGCGAGCAGGCTATAATACCATACGTAACCGAGATGGTGAATATGATGCTCCCGTCCCTGGATCCCGTACCCCGTGACCGATTACTCGGACCTGCTGCTGCAGTGTATGACCTATGCAAGAATGGTACGTCTGGGGCCAACCTACTTCGACTTGCGAGTAACAGTCCGTCGAACCCCCTAACTCAGAAACTCTGCGCAAGCAAATACTCGGTTCTCAGGAATTCAAGGACTTGAAGAATCATATTGAACGTGGCGCCTCCCGCCATCGCAGAGCAGCACGAGTGAATTGATTAGGGAATGAACGTATCTCTGGATCCCCTCACACGTGTGGAGATAGACGCATATTTCGGCCCCGTCGTGTTAGCTTTCATCCATGAGATCTTACTCCGTGAAACAAAGTGACTGCTCTCCCCTGTAGCCCTCGTTCTCGATCACTTGTGCACATATACGACCTAATCAAATAGTGTTGCCACATAAGCGTACCATCTTTGGTGACATACTCTTGCCCAGCATCCGGAAGGTTGATCTGTTTAGGCTTCGCCAAGCAGGAAGGGTGGCGGCGTGGTAGCATGGACACACCGGTGGGCCTGTGCAATCACGGCGACGGCGCCGTCGTGGTGTCGAGCTTTTGGGCAGCGGTGAAAGGAATATACCTGCAGGTGGAGCCGCCACGGGGTAAACTGTGGCGAGTCACCCGTGCTTAACCCTAAAGTCTCTTAGTAAATGTGGTAGTAAAGAGGGCGATAATGGCACGCGTACGAACACACGTCCGCTAGCAGACGGTACGACTGGTGGCAGTTCTTGGTCGCGAGTGTGCTAGATGCTAGTTGTCGATCATGATGAAGATGGGAGTGAGGCGAGGAGGCAAGGTACAGTGAGAAACGACACTAGTAACACTAGTAAACTCACAGCATGCTCGACCAGGGACTTGAGCTTCATCAATATGATAACAATAAGTACGGTTGAGGTGCCAAACTGCAAGACAATCGATCTAGTCAGTAGCCTAAACTGTCCGAATGGCACGGAGAGACCAATGACAGGAATAACGAAGGCATCTGATGAGCACTGCTGCTGACAGCAGTGGATATGGACGGCAACCTTTTTATTACCTTACTATCTCCGAATGCGGACATGGCCTGACAACTGTCCCGACAATGCTGAAGGTCGGGACACGAGCGTTTGAGGGATTAGAGTTAGGGTCCGTTTCGGTATGTCCTAACGAATAAACACACCATATTAGGACACAGCCCTCGAACCCTCCAGCACAAGGATAGGAAGGTCTGTTCGAGTTAATATAGTATCGATGCGTAGGCTCGCCTTGGATGTCCTCGCAACGCCGACCGAAGATGTGGGAAAAAAACCTGGATAGAACCTGAATCAGTGGCCCGTAATCTTTGTCGTCGCGACGACTGGTTGAACGGACACTGATAAAATAACGTTCTCCAACCTAAGCCCACGCTTGCGTAGTAGCGTCTAGAATGCTGGTAAAATGCACATTCTAGGGTGGTACCTCGGTTTTGTGAACCCCAGTCGCCATACCAAATGCAGCGTGTCCGCACTGCGCAGCGTGGGGCCAGCGGGTCCATAGCTCCAGGCCAGTGTACCCTAAGAATATCTGACATATAGCCGCAGTGCTCATCCTCACCACTCTCGTCTTCTCTCCTTCCTGTAGCAGCATGGCAGACAAGATGTCGTACTTGGTAAATACTGCAATCGTGGCAGTCGACGAGGGCTTCTCGTATGATGGCATTGTGTCGGTCCCGGAAGGAGGTCTGGAGGACGCCCCGCATGAACGTGGTTTCGCTGGTGCACTCCGTCACAGCATGGTCGGTCCATCATCCAGCTTGCCGGAACTATGGTGACTGCTGACAAGGGGCATGCGTTCACAGGAACACGTTTGGACGGCAGGGGCGGCCATTTTGCACAAGGCAGCCGAGTGAGTCGTTGGCCTGGTGAAGGCCTGTCACCATCTAAACCTGAAGCTGACATGGGTGGGAACGACGCCGGGCGGTTGGACACAGGTTGTGCTGTTGGGGCTCGAGCCAATCCGCCTACGGGCTCGAGGGGGGGAACGACAGCGGCGAGACTTTACATCCAGAGGACCGGCAGTCTGAGGGGTCCAATGATGAAACACACAGTTTCGTTCGCAAGCCTGGAGTAGCGGAGCAGGTGCGGTGACAGCCTTGCATCGGGCATGCTGAAACTGTGACGGAAAAGGGTTTTTCAATCCACCAGAACGCCGAGATCGAGTGACGACGACATGGTACACGGCTGTTTACCCCTGGGCTCGTGGTGGCATTGAGGATCTGAAGTCTCAACTCTCAGGCCCTGAGATTGTTAAAGTAGAGGACAGACGGCCCAGGGAAAAGACAAGAAATTCCGTAGTAAGTCAGGGCGCAGATTGGCAGTAGTGGAGGTCAGGTGTCTGGAGAGGATATCAAAGGACTCGGAAAGGAAGTAATGTACTGCGAAAGAACTCTGGTTGGTGACCATCCACGATGAAGCGAGGCAGGTCGAGTGAAGAGAGAGGAGTTGCATGGCTTTCAGCACTGGCTGAATCTAAGACTAGTACCAGGGACTTCGGCAAGGCTAATTCAATGTCAAGTATGGACCTGGTTCTGTGTAAGCACACTGGCTTACCTAGGTCCCGTAACTAGTACATATACCATCTGCGATACTGAATGGTATTTACCCATTCACTCTTTCTGCCTTTTGCTGTAACGGCTAAGCGCGACTCGCGCTGGGCAAGCCGTTTGCAGGTTCGTAACTTTGCCGAACACTATTTTCATGATATATTTACACCAAAGATTACGCATCTCCCACCCTGCTGCTAGCGACTAGTGACAGGCCGCAACTAGCTAGCACCTAGTGATTACCTGAGTTCTCAAATGTCCGCCAAGGTCGGTGATGAGCTATATAGTATCATGCCCCGTCCTAGGTGTGGACTACGATTGATCAATCTTGAAAAACTATCGACTGGTTGCCAACTTACCAAATGACACTGTTGGTGACCACAGAGTTACCCCCGCGATCGCTCAGATGGCCCATGTGTTTCATCCCGATGCTACCTGTACATCAATCAAAATCGGGAGTCCACCGACATTGGGGATGTTAGCTGAGGCTGAAGAGTGCTAGTGAGGTCAGTAAAACATTCCGAGAGGTATGTGTATGGGATTGGTGTCGAGAGTTGAGAAAGATGATCAACACATCTCACATAGTGGGGGCAAGGCCAAGCCAAGTCCATCGCACGGGCAGTGGCAAGAGCCCAGTAACTCCACTATCAACTAGCTGATATGAACTGCCCTCTTTGGAGCTGGCTGCGGTCAAAAGCAGGGGAGAGAGTAAGAGCGAGAAGATAAGCGAGGGAGAGAGTTTGGGCGACGGCGCGAAGCACGTCTGACCCCAAACGGCCGCGCAAGTCCGTCTGTTGAGTTGTGACCCCAGGATGTAGGTGCCATGGTGATCCGGCGGCGCATGCAACGAACGCCATAGCTAGAAAATAGGATAGTGAGAGCATAGCGGATGGGGGCTCGCTAGGAATTGCCTTGGTCGCTACGAGGAATCTTCGTCGATGCGTTGCTGGGACAGTCATCGGGGCGGGAATCCGGGGCACAGCCATCTACTTGGACGGTTTCAGCCTCCTTCGAACCAGAGATTCTGAGCAAGTCTTCCTCACCACTGCCTTTCCCCGTCCTCTGGAACTTTTCCGACCTCTTGTATGGGTCCTCATTTACACTGCTGGAAATGTGTCTGCCCCCGGTGCTCCGTCTCCTAGATCGTCCAGCTCCGAGTCACATAGGCGGGACTTTCTCTATCCGCTGTTCTGTATTTCTGTTGACAACTTCCACAGCATTCCACTGCGCGCTGGGTCTGTTCCTGGAGTGGTGTCCATGCCCTGGTATCATCGACGCATGCAATTTGTCTGCGGTACCCGCAACTGTGACACTTGCGGGTGTCACCCCCTCAAGCTCAGAGCACTCAGGTTTGTAGCGTCACTCTGCGGGTTCGGCGAGGTGTTGGTAGTGATGTGATGTGGGTACGCCGTTGCGGACGGATGAGATGTGCTAACCCACTGCTTTAGGTGCTATTGGTGATCGCTCATATCTACGTGCATTCCTCTAGTACCAATCTGGTTGATTCAGCCTCTCTTCTGTTTAATTTAACGCTGATGACCTCTCCGCCACTCTGATCTACGCTCGAGTGCACGACAAATTCGCTTGGTCTGCCGACGGTCTCCCTACCTGGTTCAACTCTGTTATCAGTGGGTTTCCGTTTGCATTACTCCGCCATCCAGCGGTTTGGATGTTCGGTAGGTATTGTCGCCGTTGTCCTCTTATGACCTCCCCCTTTCTTAGCGTCTTGACCTCACCTGTTGCGATCCTTCTATCGCTCTCTCCTTCTCCCGTGTTCTTTTACTGTGTCGGGAGGCTTTGTAGATGCGTTAAGATGACACCATTGTCACCCGGCCTGTCTGTAGGGACTTCCGATGTGGTCGATGGGGTGGTTAACGAGATGGCGAGAGACACCCAGGGAACCACGCGGAAGCACACACACCCATGGGTGCTCCTGTCGACCAGCAAAACAAGGTAAAGGCGCGGCATACATGCACGAGCGTGGCCGGCTAGAGCACAGGTGATCACATGAGCGAGAAGCCTGAAGGGGGTGAGGCGACAGCAATGGGCGCAACTCCCTGTTATGTACTGTAAATGCGATGCAGACGTGAGTGAGTACGATGATTTCAGAACGAGGACCGATGATAGCGGCTGAAAGGTGTCAGCCGCAGCAACTCTAGACAGGGAGCAACAAACCGAGAGCAGCGGGAATAAGACCAAAATCATAAGTAAAAATAAAAGTAAAAACCACATAGATGATACTAGTATAGTGATCATTACAAATTGTGTACCGCAAATTCGAAAAGAGATCAGGGCACGCAGAGGTCCAAGGAAGCCGGTAGCGCATCCACGCTCATTGTCATGTCATGATCAGCGTCAGCTGAAAAGAGAGGGCACTTTGCCACAACTGCCGACTCCGACTCGAAGTAAGTCCACGACTCTGTCTCGGACTGAGCCTTATGTACATATCACCGTATCATCTGAGCGCCTGCGTTGCACGTGGCAGGTATAAACTTCCATTTTCTTGTATTGCTGATGTCCAGGAGGTGAGCCGATCACTGATTGTTTTTTTTTTCGGCGAGAACGTGTGATTCCTCAACGATTCCCTTCCAATTGATAATTAAAGACGCGTTTGCAGGGACATCCCTGATATGCCTCGTGCAGGCCCTGTGCAGTAAAAATAGGGGCCTACGACCGAACCCCCAAGATTGGCGCTAGTTTGAGCCCTCAACCCATTCTCATCTCATTATCTCTGGTGTGCACGTGTGCATACTGACCATTTGTTCCCGCAGATATTCTGTTCACTTAAAGGCGGACGAGCCCCCTTCTTGCAAGAGGTGTGCGCTCCAACTATTGGTTTACGAATACCAGCTCTAGTGTCCTACCATCCACCAGCCGCCATTTCTCTTTTCGACAATATGCTCGAGCCCTCAATACCCTCACTACCCACCTCGGCGCCCTTGACGGCCGGAAATGTGAGTATGCCTATCACTCCGGGCGCACGTCAAGGAGGATGCTATCTCATCACTGCTCATCAGTTGGGGCCAGAAGCTAAAGGATTAACGCATAGCCTCGGTCGCGAATCCGGATTGTCTCCGAATACGGTGGTTGTTTCCAATTCGCAGGGTACAATTTATCATAGCTTTACGTCCGGTAAGGTTGAGAACGATACTTTCATCCCAATCTCATCATATTCGTGTGTTGTATAGATGTTCATCGGGAAACCATTGTTTCTGAAGTAGAACGAACGGGCCATAGCGTTACCCATGTCGCCTCTGCCACTGCGAGACACAGATCACACTGGCCTCACAATGAAGTTTCCACCCTTCGAACTATTGTCGGTCGGGAACAATATGATGTGTGCTCGCCTTTCATTGGTAGAGTGCACGAGGCGCCATCGGTTGGATTCTCTCCTCTCATATTTTCCGCTCCGGACGCGTCTGGAACTCTGGTACTATGGAACCCCACCTCCGGCTCTGTAGCAGAACAGTTTCTTCAGGAGGAATACTTGCATCAAGAAGAGAGAAATCGCATTCTTGCTCTTATGCTAGCTGAACAAGAGAGTTGTAAATGCACCTACAAAGAGCTCGAGCGCCTTAAAACAGAAAACGAGAGGCTTCGAAGCGAACTATCTCATGCTTCTGCCCGAGCGGATGAACTACAGCGGCGTCACGATGTGCAGTCAAAAGTGCTCGATTCTGCACACAGCCAGCTGCAAATCAAGACGGATCAGGTCACCGATACCCGCGAACACTATGTGAAACTTCAAGGAGATCTCTCCGCCCACTCTGCTCAAACACTCGACCTCCAGAAGCGCTACGACGCGCAGTCACAAGATATCTTGTCTACTCGTAACGACCTCCAAGCTAGGATGTTGTTACTCGAGGAGAAGGAACATGCTATCATGTCTCTCTCTGACAAAGTTGCTCAGGTGGAATGTGAAAACAAAATGATGGCGGACCAGGTTGCGACCGCGCAGAGAGTTATTGACCAGCTTCGAGTCGAGCTCTCCTCGACCTCTTCCAGGACTACAGAGGTGCAGAAGCGCTACGAAGCGCAAGCCAAGGAGTTCGACGCTGCTCGTGACGAGCTCCGTCAGCTGAAAGGCTTGTATCAAGACGATTCATCCAATCAAGGCGTTGCAGATCATATTCGGAGCGCGTTGAAGGAGAAGAATCAGCAGGTAGACGTACTTCGTCAAGATCTCGCCGCATCCACTTCTCGGAACGATAAGCTTCAAAAGTCGCGTGAAATACTGTCGAAAGACGTCAGTGACCTTCGCAACGAGCTCAAGGTAAAGACCTCGCACTGCGAGAGTACTATCACCTCCCTTAATTCTCAAGTCGAGTGGTGGAAGAGTCTGGATGGGGCCAACAAAGAACAGATTGCAATTTACTTGAAGCAGGTGAAAGAGCTGCAGGATGGCCTCTCGTCTTCCACCTCGCGGCTCGCTCAGCTACTGGGCCAGTATGATGTACAGTCGCAAGGGCTCACCAATGTGCGCGACGAGCTTCACTCTAGCATCTTGTCCTGCGATAACAAGGAGCGTACCATTGTTTCCCTTAACGCGAAGGTCGAGCAATGGGAAGGTGTGAGTGCTAGACACGCGGAGCAGAGCGTGGCTGCCCTCAAACAGGTTGAGGAACTCCAGCGAGACTCCACTTCCGTTCCCAGATATATCGAGTTCCAGACCCTTTACAAGGAGCAGACAGATAAACTCGAGGCTGCCCGACAACACCTCTCCACTTCCGCTTCTGACATCGAGAAACTCCGGAACCTCCATGAGGAGCGCTCGGAGGAACTTACCACTGTACGCAAGGAGCTGAATGCTAGTATCTCATCTGGAGAGAGAAAAAGTCTTACTATTGCCGCACTCAACACTGAGGTTCAGCAGTGGAAGGATGCGGGTGCCAAGGAATCGAAGCAGGTCGTAGCTATCCTCGAAAACGTTGAGAGGCTGAAGGACAACCTCTCCACTTCCACTTCGAAGGTCAGTGAACTCCAGGGAATTTACGAGGAGCAGTCAAGGGAATTCGTTCGTGTCCGTAACGAGCTGAAAACCAGCATTGCATCAGGAACGGACGAGGATCTCGCTATTTCTACCCTCGCCGCTGAGATTGGGCAATGGAAGGGTGAGGGTGTCGATGAACCGAAGATGGTCACAGTCATCCTCGAGTGGGTTGAGAAACTCAGAGGCGATCTTTCCACTTCTACTTCTAAGCTTGACGAACTTCAGAACATCCACAAGAAGCAGTCAGACGAACTTGCCTCTATCCGTGATGGCCTGCGGGCCAGTATTTCATCCGGAAAGGATAAGAACCTTACCGTTACTAACCTCACCGATGAGGTTCGACAGCGGAAGGATGAATCCAAGCGGGTCGAGACACCCGTTGAACGGGTCGAGGGGCTCCAGGACAACCTCAATACATCCAGCTCTAAGCTTGACGAGCTTCATAAGGTTTACCAAGATCAGTCGGATGCACTGACTGTTGTCCACGATAAGCTACAAGTCAGTATTTCATCCGGAAGGGAGAAGGATGTCACTATCGCTACCCTCACCGCAGAGATTGGAGAATGGAAAAGCACAGGTGTTGATGAACCGAAGCAGGTCGTGGTCATCCTCGAACAGGTCGAGAATCTCCGAGCCCTTTATGAGGAACGGTCGAGCACACTCACCCTCGTCCAGAAGGAGTTGCAGGCCCGTATTTTGTCTGGAAGGGACAAGGATATTGCCATCACCACTCTCACCAACGAGGTTCAGCAGTGGAAAGATGCGAGTGCCAGTAAGTCTAGGGAGGTGGCAACCATCCTCAACCAGGTTACGAAGCTCCAGAAAAACCTCTCCACTTCCGTGTCCGAGCTTGAGGGACTCCAGAATCTCTACGAGGAGCAGTCAAGCAGACTCACTGCTGTCCAGAATGAGCTGAAAGCCAGTATTTCCACCGGAAAGGAACAGGGCCTCACGATTGTCGCACTCACCAACGAGGTTCAGAGATGGAAGGATGCGGGTTCCAAAGAATCAATGCAGGTTGCAACCATCCTCGAGCAAGTCGACAGACTCCAAAGTGACCTCTCCGCTTCCGCCTCCGAACTTGCCCAGTTCAAAGGCCTTTACGAGCAGCAGTTGCATGACCTCGCGACTGTGCGCAAACAGCTGCAAGCCAGGATACTGTCTGAAGAAGGCAAAGACAGAGAGCTTGCAGTGACTCGCAAGGATCTTGAGCAACTCCGTGACGACCTCGCTGCTGCTGCCTCCCAGATCGAGTGTTTGAAGGAGTCCGAAGTCGCAGCAGCGGATGAGCTCACTGCTGCTGACAAGGATCTTGAGCAGCTTCGTAGAGATCTGTCCGCTTCCTCCTCCCAAATCATCGAAATTCGACGGCGCTATGAGACACAGTCTTCTCAACTGGAGCATTGGAAGAATTCAGATGCGGCCAAAGCACTCCAACTCACTGCTGCAGGCGAGAAACTGGAGCTACGCCGGCAAGAGCTGTCCACCTTATCTTCCCAACTCGACAAGGTATATCGCTTCCTCGCCATAGTGGATGCACACGCGGATACGGCAATCATCCAGTTGTTGCAGAAGCTCAATGCGGAGGTCCAGCAACATACAACGTTCATCGCCGAGTGTATACTCGACGATTTCCAGCTTGAAGCCAAGACATCAAGTAAGGAGCGAAACCATGCCGTACACAGGGTCTCCAAGTACATTGGCCAGGCACTTGCGGGCTCTTTGAGGAGAAAGAAGCACGATGACCTAGCCTTGTATCTCCAAATCGCCTTCCAAGCCTTCCTCACGCACTACCTGTCTGGCATCATTTCTGCGTGGACAACTGATGAAGGATACAACAACGCGATCGACGAGATATACCAACGATTGCAGAATCAAGGTAAGCAGTTGAGTTTGAAATGTCCAATGTTCCTGCTGATGGGAGATGTGGTTGATAGAGGCACAAACAATATCTGGCCATTGGCGATCCCTCACACGGACCTATATCTTGCCGACCTGCAGGAGCAACGCAGATGGGATCATCTCATCTACCGTCGCAGGGCTATCTGACATCCTAGTGGCGGCAGGTTGTGCCACCTCAGCGTCTACTGCGAAGTGGAAGGTAACCTCCAAGTTCTTGGACAAGGTGTCGTCCATCATTTCAATTGCAGGACAGTTGAATAAGATGATTGGGGAGGTCGTGTCGAGCGATTTCGAGGTGTTGGCTGTTCAACCCGATGTAATGTTTGAAGGGTCCACAATGGAAGAAGACGCAGAAGGTCATGGCGAAAGACGAGACACGGCCGGGGGGACGGCAACGGGGAAGAAAGTACTGTGCTCGACTCAATTAGGGTTGACAAAGCGGATGTCACTGGAATCGGGCAAGGTTACATTGACAGCGATGAAGGCGAAGGTTCTTCTCGCATCTTTTCTAAGTACTTAGCTCTCCGTGTTCTTAGATGCATATTTCGGCCCTGTCGTATTAGCTTTCATCCATGATTTCTTACTCCGTGGAACAAAGTGACTGCTCTCCCCTGTAGTCCTCTATACGACCTGATCAAATAGTGTTCCCACATAAGCGTACCTTGGATCTTTTGCTAGTGTTGACATACTCTTGCCCAGAATCCGGAAGGTTATTCTGTTTCGCTCACCTAGTATTCAGGCTTCGCCAAGCAGAAAGGGTGGCGGCATGGTAGTATGGGCACACCGACAGGCCTGTGCAATCACGTCGTCGTCGTCGTGTCGAGCTTCAGAGTAGCAGTGAGAGGAAGAGTTATGTGTCGATTGTTACCACTCGGAGCTTTTATCGGCTAAAATGCAGAGAAGAAATCAAAGTCCATGCAATGCTGTAAATGTAACCTAAGCAAAGTCCCCAGAAGCTACCAAACAAAAATAAATAAAAAAGAAATAAAAATTATCTTGGGGCCCTATATATATCGGTGCAAGAAAAATAAAATCACTCGCTATTGTATTCTTGCTCTTGACTTTCCCCTACCTCTCTAATGTGTGCATGCAATGCGCTCTGTATGAAGTTCCGTCCACAGTGATCACACTGTTCCAACAGAGTCTCCACAGCACTTGAACTTATCCCCAGACCCATTTGAAGGTCATTTAACACTCCCACCTCACACTCACTAAGCGCCTCTTGAATTTCCAGTGTTAATCTTGATGGCCCAGCCATAGGTAAGCCTTCAACTGAGGCCCTGTGCCATGGCAGCTGATTGACAGTTGGGCGGTGTCCAAGCAACAGAACTTGGTTGTTAAGTGATAAACCTGTTGGTATTTACTTAATAATTAATAATTCTATTTCTTGACTTACTTGCATGGAATTGGTGATACGGTTGATAAAAAGAGTGATGACAGAGCGAAGCTAGCATGAGGGGAGGTAGTAGGCCACCATGAAGTTGTCTGATACCAGGATACATCGAGGTATGAATACTGATATATCTATTGACAAACGGTGCAGGATGTTGGAGTAATGTCGGGTTATGAATGACAAGACAGTGTCAGCAAGAAAGTATGGCTACCGTGTCCAGATTTCCAACTAATGGATGATCAGCATATAAGATATGTTGATGGAAACACCTACAAGATAAAGTCAGTATCTGCTTATAAGCAGACTTGAACATTGTCATTGTATAGATCTTGGTTAGATCGACTAGAGATGAACTGGGGTAGACCTTCTGAAACACCATAGAAGAGACACTCACAATAGAACCTGCAATGACTGTCAACATGGTGGCAATGGACTACAACATGTTTGGAATGGAACTTGTTGACAAAATGAGCAGGAGTTGGCTGGCTGGATATGAGTGTGCAAAAGCACTTGAAAATAAGTCTGCACCACTCCATCCAGCCAAGGAAGCTGCTGAAGATATGTTATGTTATGTTATCTTCTCTCAGAGATCATCTTATTCTTATCATTTAACTTATCATTTGATGGTGATCTCCATGACACATGATCTATTACAGTTACACTTCTCATGTTACAGCATAAGGCTATGTGTTTCCATCAGAAACAGAAGCATAGTCCTTCTTTATTACATCAACAGGTG
>JBBPMG010000179.1:0-40126 GCA_038090195.1 Boletellus deceptivus
ATAATTCATTTACCACTGCCTAGCCATGAGTAATAGCTACCTTTCATACACCAACACCTTGTTTATATTTGTTTATGGTCAAATGATATTCAATGAACAATCAAAAAGTGTCAAACATTGGGACAATTTTGTGAGTCACTGTATGCTTGATTGCACAAATCAAGAATAGGGTACAAATGTGTGAGTACTATGGTTTAAATAGAGAAGGACACATAAGCATAGAACACCATAGAATGTGAGAGAAATCAGAAGATAGATAAGCAGTGATGATAATGGTTACTGTGGAGACAAAAGAAGAACAAAGGAGAAGCTAAATATGAGATGGAAAGAACAATGAGCTGATATGATTGACATACACCTCTAGACTGCCTGTGACCATGAGAAAATGTTCATAATCATAATAAAAGATACCTGAGATAGTGGAACAGTGTGGACAAAGTATGGAGAGGAAAAAGACATGTGGATATGGAGTGAAAACCATAACAATATGAGTCTGGATGACTCAGACTGGTCCTGGACTTGATCTATGAGCCATGAGGACATCCTAGACCTGCTAAGTCTGAATGGGAAATAGATAACCAATGGACAATTGAATAAATCCATAGAATATTCAGATTGAGCTAGAAAAATATGGAAAAATGCTAGAATAATGTGGAAAACTGTGCAGAAAAATAGGAAAGTGTAACAGGTTCCACAACCAAAAAGCACACCCTCCTGTCAAATACAAGTCCAGAAACTTGGTCCTAGTGGAATCCAGTCACATCCACTTAGAACAACCCTTCAAAAAGCTTAATGATAAGTGTTTTGGACCATTTCCTATTGTAAAGGAGGGACTGGCCTCCTATAGGCTCAAATTGGGCAAGAAGTAGCAACACATCCACCCTGTGTTTTACAATTGTCTACTTCATCCCTATATAGTGACTTCAAAAAGTGTTCCAATATTTGACCTTAAACTAGAGTATGATGTATCCTGCAGGTTTGCATTGGAATCTCTCTGAGCTTTGGTGAGACCAAACAATGTAGGAACTCTTGGCTATGAAATGGTATCTGAACCATGTGATTTGGCTTAGGAATTGTTGAGATATGGTCCAAACAAAATAGTTATATCATTGGAACAGTTTTTGTAATTTCATTATAAGATATAGAATTACTATAATATAATGGTTTATTTGCCTTTGTTTGGTTCTACAAATAAAGATATACATATAAACATTATATCTGAGTTTAAAAACATTCCTATACCTCTTCATTTCCTACTTTCACCATCATGTAATCTCTTTCTACTACTCAAGAAAACACTATCCTCTCTCAGCTTGATGTTGGTCATTCTTTGCACTCCATTGCATCTAGTACTGGTGTTGGCATAGCTACCATATCCAGACTTTATTCCAAGAAGTGTTCTGATTTTCAAAAGTCTATTGGAGGTCACCCATTCAAGCTTTCTTTAGTCAATATCTGCCATGCTGTCTATCTTATCACTGTTCAAAAGGATGAAAATACTGTACAGGTGACCAAAATCCTCTCTAATATTATTAACCAGCTTTTTCATCCTAATATCATTCATCACCACTTGAAAAAGTCTGGAATGAAAGCTGTAGTCAAGTTCAAACACTCTCTGCTTTCTTCCAAGCATCACAAAGTTCACTTGGATTTTGCTATTGCCTACAAGGATTGGACTATAGAGGACTGGAAGAGGGTTACATGGTCTGATTAGATCAAAGTCAATCATCTAGGATCAGATGGGTACAATGGATATGGAAGAAGTAAGGTGAGGGACTTAGTGATCAGCTGGTATGAGATACAATCAAATTTGGAGAAGGTTCTGTAATGATATGGAGGTGTATAACTCAACAGAGAGTTGACTGTATCTGTACTACTATGATTGATGGTAGGATAGATGGTGATCTCTACCTTCAGATTTTGAAGGATGAATTGCTGAATATTCTGCAGTTTTATGATCTCAATCCTTCTGATTACATCTTTCAGTTGAACAATGACCCCAAGCATACTTGTAGGAAGGTGAAGAAGTGGCTAGAGGAGTAGGAATTTTATACCATGATATGGCCTGCACAGTCTCCTGACCTAAACTCCATTGAACATCTCTGGGGTTACTTCAAAAGAAGGCTAGGAGAATATGAAAATCCTCCTAGTGAGATTTTAGAGTCACAGTATAGGAGAGGATTTAGCAAGTATGGGAAGAGATACCAGTGAAAGAATGTTAGAAGTTGATTGAAAGCATGCAAAGAAGGATTCAGGCTGTGATTAAGGCCAAAGGAGGGTATACCAAGTACTGATTAATATCAAATATCCTTTTTTTTTTCAAAGTACAAACTGTTCTAATGATATGACTGTTTTGTTTTAACCATATCTCAACAACCCCTGAGCCAAATCACATGATTTAGGTACCATTCTGTAGCCAAGAGTCTTTACATTGTTTGGTCTCACCAAAGCTAAGAGAGATCCCCATGCAAACCTGCAGGATACTGTACATTATACTCTAGTTTAAGGTCAAATATTGGAATGTTTTTTGAGTCACTGTAGATCCAGTGAGTTCCCATCCCAGCAATGACCCTTGCTACCACTGCCAGATCTTGTGAACAATACTAAGGAACATGAGATTGAAGAAATCATGGACAGTCAATGTGCAGATAACACCATCAAATACCTTTTGAAGTGGAAAGGGTTTCCCTACAAAGAAAACAAATAGATTTCCATCAAGGACCTCACTCACATACAGGATGCCATTCACAAATTCCACCAAAGGAATCCTAATGCTCCTTGACTCACTATAAAATTATGATTCATCTCTCTGAACCCATCATGCCAATGTCCTACCTGTTTAGGCCTCCTTTTGCCCACATCTTTCCCCCTCTTCCTCACATTCAACTTTCTAAAATTCCATGAACAATTTAATTATTTTCCTGATTCCATGTTTGACATTCCATAGCTAGTAAATCTCTCCAGAGTTTCAATTTTGAGAGAGGTAATGTCATAATTTTTGAAAACATTCCATCCTTATATTTCTTATCTCTCTATTTTTGCTATCAGGATGACTCAACTAGTCTAGACCTATGACATAGGCTTACTAAGTATGACATCATAGATAAGAGAAAGGTATGGTATATAAGTAGGGACACTCTCACCTGTATTCCCTAAGCACAAAATAATCATTCCTTTGCCTCTTAGTTCACTTTGAGTGGTGGGGCAGTTTCCTGACACCAACTTTCATCACAGTGCTACCCAGGCAGGCCCATTGAGTGCCAGTGTCACCTGATCCCACATGTATTGTTGGTGGTGCCATCATAGTCCCATTGATGCCCTCTGTCTTGTGACTTAGTGTCTCCATAGTGCACCCTAAGCTTCATGTACTATGCTGTCCAGGCCCTCGCAAGTGGATACACAGTAGTGTTGTACAATAATGCCAGCCTAGTGCGTTCAAGTCTTGGTTTCCCGTCGCACCGTCGCATCTTTTACTGTTTCTTTAGTGCCCTCGATCGGCCGCGCCACGCGTTAGGGGGGAGACTACCAGCCTGAGGTCGTTTGGCTACTGGGCGTTGAAAGAAACTGTTAGCTCGATCGAACGATAGAACGAAAAGGTAGCATTACACTCTAGAAGACCTAACGACGCCAACTGTAAAACGGCACCATGCGTGAAAACAGAACACGTCGTCGTACTGTCCCGCACCCTGACTGCCACGCACTCTGCTTCTCTCTTCCTACAACCGCGCTCTCTCTCCCGTGGACGACTCCCCTGCGTTCGGAGCCGCGGACACACGTTCTTGGCGCACCGCCCAGTCCACGAGCTCGTTCACGAACGCGTCAATCTCCTCCTTTGTGTTCCGTGCATGCACGATGACTCGAATCCTCGGTCGTTTCACGGCCGGGTATGTCATCGGCGTGACGGCGTACCCCTTCCGCAACAGGTACTCTGCCAGCTTCTTCGCCTGCGGGGCGAACACAGGAATGACCGGAGAGTAGCACAACGCACGATCAGAGCCTGTCACCGGAGGCAAGAGCACGGCGCCGGATTCACTCAGAGCAAGCACTGTCTCAGGTACGCCCCGCAAGGAGATGGAAAGTCTTTGGCGTGCATAACGAGATAGATCGTTTAGCCTTGTCCGGAGCTGCTAGGAGAGCGTTGGATTGGCGACGAGAAGAGGAAGGCATCGAAGTTAATCGATGCGATAGACGAGGGAACAATCGACCATAGCTTACCTCCTGGCCTCGTGCACTCGACATCACACCAAGGCATGTCTTGAGAGCATAAATATCCGTGTATGGAATCGACGTCGAGAACATCATACTTTTCCCAAAGTTTATTAGATATTTCCTTATAATCGGCGACGTCAAGACGACGGCTGTGAGACCAGACCAGCGACACAGTCAGCTTTATGGATACACGTTTCGAATGTTTCCAAATGAATACATACCACCATGGAACCCCCATGCCTTCCCGAACGTGTGCACCTTCGTATGAACACGATCATTCAATCCCAGGTGCGAGACATATCCTGTCCCATTCGGCCCACATATCCCCGACGTATGAGCCTCATCCACAACAATGTGCCCATGTCCAGCAGGCACGAGGGACTCCACCAGTTCCACGATCTCTGTCAACGGACAGAAATCCCCATCCATGCTATACAAACTCTCCACGAGAACGAACACGGTGGAGGCTCCACTCGTAATTTGAGGATGGTTCTGCAAGACACCCAGAAGGCACTCCCTGAATGAATCCACAGAGTTGTGGGAAAACCGATAGGAGGCCCCGGACGACAGACGGATACCTTCCCGGCAAGATGCGTGGATCAACTCATCGTATATGATGACATCGTCTTTCCGCGGCACAGTAGCGAGGATCGTTAGATTGGCATTGAAGCCAGAGGCAAACAGCAACGCAGACGGCGCCTGGAAGAAATGTTGAAATTTCTTTTCCAGCGCATTGAATTCTGACGAGTTCCCTGTCCCGAGGCGGGAGCCGGTGGATCCAAGCAGACGGCTCGAAGGGGCTGCTTGGACATTGAGCAGGAAGGCGTCTCCAACAGATTGATCGGTGGATAGTGATAGATAGTCGTTCGAGAAGAAGTCAGGAGCATGCGACGGGAGCGGCTCGTCGAGACAGAAGATGGTCATACCATCCCGAGCTCGATGGGAGATTGCTTGCTGAAGGGAGTGAAGTAAGGGGGGACTATGTGACATGACGGGAGAATTGACGACATTGGATGGTCGTTCGCGTCTGTTATTTATCCCCGGGGATCAATGACGGTGTTTCACCAATTGCACATGGTTTGGAATATGATATTCTTTAGAATGATCCAGCTCTGGCGGTGATCCTGATCTGTCGAATGTTGCAGTGTACGTCTGTGTTGAAGCCAAAAAAAAAAAAGGATAGGATGCCGGGGGTGTTAGTATTACTCACTGGCTGTAGTGAGGGAATCCGAACCTAATGAGACGGTTCGCAATCGATCAAATATCCAAGCTGCATACTTACGTTCCTACAGTCAACGTCGCTGGCCGCATCTGCTGCACGAGTACAATGAAATCAGCGGCCGGCCGAGGGGAAATTATCTGAATTGGATTATGTAAGTAAAGGCACCATTCCTTCCCCGGGAAGGACGTCGCCGCGCAAGCTTCCTCGGCTAACCGCCAGGTTCTGAATGCCTAATGCCTAATGATTTCAAGAAGAAACCACTGGACGACGAAGTGGATGAAGCAGTGCAGCGCAGTCATGTCTCGTTAGTCGCCAACTTGAAGACACACCCATGAAATTTGATGCAATATCAAGCTCCAAGCTACTGGCTGTGGAGCCGCAGAGACATGTTTCTCCTATGCACACTTATTCTGACTTGATTCTGCACAGTTCACGTGCAATTTAACCTAGTCGCGAGGAAACTAATCGCCGATGTACAGAATACTTGAACCAGGCCCTATGATATCAAGAGGCAGATCCAACTGAATTGCATCCCTTTGGGCGCAACTTTTGTCACGTTACATAACATAAGTAAGGCGTCAGTCATGATATTTGATGCATTGCTATCGAACAATCGGCGAACAAAACTACTGCCCGACTAACGAAATCCCTATGATATGGTACCACGCCCACAATATCTACAGGATGGGTGCCGGACATTGCGTGATATGCACAGTCCTAGCCGCATCAGTGAACACAAAACACTGATGGACTCTTGGCCGGGAATTGATGGCAATTCCGCAACCTGCCAACAAGGCTGAAAGCGTCTGCTTCGACATTTTTGGAGCATCTCCCCACGCCTTGATGATTTTGGCCGAGAACAATTATCTGAAGCCCGCGTCGAACGCCAAACGCCGCCTGCGCGACTTTGGCTCCACGGTCGTTCTCACTCATACACCGGTGCGAACGGCTCATGCCGCCTTGCTGTGGTCGACGGCGCAGTCTCGAAGCTCAAATTCGCAGCGTTCTGACGTATCCCCTATCACGTCTGCCCGCCTTACCAGGTTTCGGTCACGGTGTACGCCGATGTTGCCGAGAAAGTTCAAGAGAGCAGCTGAGGGCAGCTGCCATCTCAAAAGTCCCTTCCCTCTTGGGTGTGCGTCCGCGCACAGCCGCGCCGCCGAAGCGCGTCGGCCACAAAGCCCATCCATAGATGCCTTATGCTTGTTCGCCAAGCTCCCTATTGAGTCGTACCAGGCACACCCATGTGACGACAGTAGAATCGCACCTCTACGTTTCCATCCAACGACCTTGTTCCCGCTCCCGTCTACGTCGCCCAAAACTGTCTCTTCACATCCGCTCACGTCGTGGGAATCTCACTCGTCGCTTACATAACTCACCGCTGTCTCCTCTGAATTCGCCTCCCTGGTCGCCGAACATCTGCAAGTGGCAAGTCAGAATCCATTCCTGACACTCTTATAACCGGTCAGAGTGATCTCAGAGGCCCGTTGAACATACCTACCTATTAAATCATTCAATGTTCGAATTCAGGATAGGTTTCGAATCCAGGCTAGGACCTAATGGCCTACCACCACCGCGCACGGCTGCCATAGCATCCCTGTGCTTCAAACTCGGATAGTCGCTGCTGAGGGCTGCCAAAATGACAGAGGGGAAATCCACTTTTGGAAACCGAGTTGATCCGGATTTCGGTTGACTCGAGTCCAAATCCATCCTAAAATCAAGCTCAAAATCCACTAAAAATCCACTTTGTAAATCCGCTGCGAATTTCGCCAATCGCACGGCGGACCGCACATAAGCTTTCTCGCAACAGTAGGGGACAAGCTGAAGGAGAAGATGTCTTACGGGCCCACCGGCGGGGTCTGTGAAGGGCTCCTTCGGAGAGATAACTAATCAAGTCTTGGAGCACAAGAGACTACCACCCTGAAGTTGTATAGCTCCTTGGGTTCGAAGGAAACCGACCGCTCGATCGGACGACAGAACGGAAAAGGTAGCATTATACTTTAGAAGACAAGACGAGAGCTGAAGACACCAACTACGAGATAAAGCCATGTGTGAAAACAGAACACGCCATCGTACAATTCCGCACTCTAGCTGCCACCCACGCTGCTTCTCCTCCTATAACCGCGCTCTCTCTCCCGCGGATGACCCCCCTGCGTTCGGAGACACGGACACGCGTTCTTGACGCACCGCCCAGTCCACGAGCTCGTTCACGAACGTGTCAATCTCCGCCTCCGTGTTCTGCGCATGGATAGTGACCCGAATCCTCGGTTGTTTCACGGCCGGGTATGTCATCGGCGTGACGGCGTACCCCTTCTGCAACAGGTACTCCGCCAGCTTCCTCGCCTGCGGGGCGAACACAGGAATGACCGGAGAGTAGCACAACGCACGATCAGAGCCTGCCATCGCGGACAGGAGCGCGGCATCCGATTCACTCAGCGCGAGGACCGTCTCGGGTACGGCCCGCAAGGAGACGGAAAGCCTTTGACGTGCATAGCGGCACAGACCGTTTAACCTGTTCCGGAGCTGTTGGAAGAGTGTTAGATTGACGACGAGAAGAAGACATCGAGGTTGATCGATGCGATAGACGACAAGGGGACAATCGACTATAACTCACCTCCTGGCCTCGTGCACTCGATACCACACCAAGGCATGACTCAAGAGCATAAATATCCGTGTATGGAATCGACGTCGAAAACATGATACTCTTCCCAAAGTTGATTAGATATTTCCTTATGATCGGTGACGTCAAAACGACGGCTGTGAGACCAGACCAGCGACGAGTCAGGTTTCTGGATCCACATTTCGAAGGTTGCCCAATGAACACATACCTCCGTGGAATCCCCATGCCTTCCCAAACGTGTGCACCGTCGTGTGAACACGATCATTCAATCCCAGGTGCGACACATATCCTGTCCCATTCGGCCCACATATCCCCGACGTATGAGCCTCATCCACAACAATGTGCCCATGCCCGGCAGGCACCAGAGACTCCACCAGTTCCACGATCTCTGTCAACGGACAGAAATCCCCGTCCATGCTATACAAACTCTCCACGAGAACGAACACAGTGGAGTCTCCAAGCGTGATCTGAGGATGGTTCTGCAAGACTTCCAGAAGGCATTTCTTGAACGAGTCCACAGAGTTGTGGGAAAACCGATAGGAGGTCCCGGACGACATACGGATACCTTCCCGGCAAGATGCGTGGATCAGCTCGTCGTATATGATAACGTCATCTTTCCGCGGCACGGTAGCAAGGAGCGCCAGATTGGCATTGAAGCCGGAGGCAAACAGCAACGCAGACGGCGCCTGGAAGAAATGTTGAAACTTCTTTTCCAGCGCATTGAATTCTGTTGAATTCCCCGTCACGAGGCGGGAGCCGGTGGATCCAAGCAGACGGCTCGGAGGGGCTGTTTGGACACTGAGCAAGAAGGCGTCCCTAACAGATCGATCGGTGGATAATGATAGATAGTCGTTCGAGAAGAAGTCAGGTGCATGCGACGGGAGTGGCTCGTCAAGGGTGGATATGGTCATGCCATCCTGGGCACGACGAGAGATTGCTTGCTGAAGGGAACGAAGCAGGGGGGAATTCTGTGACATGACAGAAGGAGGGAGAACTGATGACATTGAAGGGCTGCTCATGTCCGACATTTATGCTCTGGGATCACTGCCAATGTCTCACCAATTGTAAGTATGCAATGGTTCGGAATATGACATGCCTCCGAGTGATTCGGCTTTGGTCGTAACCATGATCAGTCGAATATTGCGATGTAAGTCTGTGTTGAAGAAAAGGACAAGCGGGGATGTGTTGCTGACCAGGGGTGCTAGTGTTACTCCCTGGCTGTAGTGAGGGAATCCGAACCTAATGAGAAGGTTCGTAATCAATTGAGTAGGCGAGTTGCATCGTGATCGCTGGAGCTGTCCGAGCGAAATGAAATCAGCTACTGGCCAATGTTTACGAACGTCTGACGAGTCTCCGGTTGGTTTAATCTATAGATGAGCAGCTCATCCCTAGCGAAATGTTTTCCGAATGGAGTGAACTAAGAAAGCGTCCGTTCCCATTTTGTCCGTCGCGTCCGCCGGGCGGACACCTCAGCCAACCGCCGGGCTCGAAATAATGTCTGATGAGCTTGAAGGAGAACTCACTAAACAACGAACTTCGGGCCTGTCCGGTATGCCTGGTGGAAACTAGCCGATGTAGGTAGGCACATAGCCGAGTTGGCTGGGATGTCGCTGAGCCCTTGGGCTATGCCCAACTCAGTGAAACTTCGGCTACCTTTCGGACTAGGCATAACGAATAGGCCTAAGTTAAGTAAGCCGGCAACTTGAAGATACCCATGCATAAGCTATGATATTGAGTTATAGAACCAGCTGAATTGCATCCCCCGCGACGCAACTTTCTTGACATGTTGAGTATCAGTCGTAATCTTTGATACATTGCCGTCGAACAATCGGCTAATGGAATCACTGCCCGACTAACGAAATCCGAATGACAGGTATCCACGCCCGCATATCTATGAGGTGGCTGCACGGACATTGCGTGATGCGTGCCATCCTGGCCACATCAGCGAACACAAAGTGTTGATGAACTCTTGGCCGAGAACTGATGGAACTCCGCAACCTGCTGATATGGCTGAAAGTATCTGTGGTTCGGCGACACCTGTGTCTATTACCCGTAAAACACTCGTGAACCCACCGAACCAGCGGCACGTGGTGCAGTATTTACCCAGACATTCCGGATTACACAGATTGGCACCTGGAGTGGTGACTCTTTCCAGCGGTCATGCCCTACAGCGAAATACCGCGTTGTACAGAACACTGTGACTTCGCTCTGGCCCAGCCGCATGGGTGTCCCGGAAGGAAGAGTCTTTCAACATTTTGGAGCATCTCCCCACGCTTTGACGATCAATTGAGAAAGATTATCCAGGAAAATCAGGCGATTATGGCGTTGTAGTGGTTTCGGCGACCGATGATAACGAGCTCGTAGAGGACAGCGAGAGAGAGCCGCGGTAGGAGGAAGTGGGGATATACCAGCAAGTGCGAAGGGGACTCCCGGTCCCGGACACGCTGTCCCGCGTCGTCGCTGGTTCGAGCGAGCGAGTAGGAAACGGGATGCGGAGACCGTCATTGGTCGATAACGCGGCTGTGCGTTCGAAACTAGGTTGTACTTGGATCGGCATCAGAGCGAACTTCGGGGATGGTCGGAGTCGCCAGAAACTGCTGCACCCTGTTCCCACGGGCCCTGTGCTTCCTGTACGCCCGGCGCGGTCGCTCATCAAAACCTTGTACCAACACCATGATCCGACCACTATCGGGCTGCTACCAATGGCCGTCTCCGGAGGTATGTGTTACCCCCGGCCAGAATCGTATCCGCACATGGCGACTCGCAGAGCGGGCGGTCATGTGACCCTCTGATCCTCACAATCTGCGGGTGGGCGGCCTACTGTAGCTCCCACTTCCCCTTGGAGGCCGCCCGCAGGCGAACGTTGGGAGGGCCTAGGACTAGGAGGACTCTATATGCCCCCAGGCGGTGGCCCCCTTTCACCTCTCCACATGCCCCACTCTCTGCCCCACTCTCTACAGCCCCCACGCCCTCCGTTCTCTCCGCATGCACTGATGCGGGTGTCTATGTCCAGCCGAGGCACGAGGCGATCGTAGATTGAGTCTATGCGTGAGAAGAGGACGAGCTGCTCCACCTTCTCTTTGCACTCGTCGCACCTCCCGTAGTCGGTCTCCGTCGTTGGCGATCCATTCGTTGCATTCGTACCCGTCCACCATACCCTCTTAGAGGCTGCGGTCAAGACATTCACTCTGACGTTCACTTTGTCTGATGCTACATCTCGGGACGAGCTCAGCTGTTTCGGGCCCTGTTTCGGGTCAGGAAAGGCCTTCGGCTTCTCGCCAACCTCCCCCCCCCACCGTGCATTCAGTGGGCAGCCTCGTCTGCAATGCACCACCGAACCACACTACTTGGTGTTGGTCCTGCTCTCGCCGAGACCTTTCCTGGCTAGAGCCTATCAGGCTCGCTAGGACCCGAGGTGTGAACGACGACCACGTTGGATGACTAGAACGGAGAAGCGCTCAACGAAACAAGGCCGACGGTGAAGAAACACCGCACCTAGGGACCGAATCGACTATGGGATACAGGGATGACAACTACTTTGAGAAAGACTCGGGCCGCACGGCGTGCACGAGCCAAAGCACGGATCGAGAGTTCGTAACAGAGCCTCTCCAGCGGGGGACAGTCGAAGAAAGATTGGCAACACAGGCACGGGCACTGCCCACACAACATACTTCTGAACCTCGTTGGGCAGTGTCCCCGTTCGTTCTTTCTTGCTTGCCTTCCCCGCATGCCGGCGAGCGTAGGTAACAAGCTAAATGAGAAACCGTCTTCCGGCGGGGGTCTAAGAGGCCTGTCTCAGAGAGATGACCAACTTGGTCTGCGTTCAATTCGAGGATTGCTGGTCTGAAGCCGTATGGTCACCGAGACTTGAATGAAATCGAGGGTTCGATCAGGTAGCAGACATGATGACGACCGAAGAACGAAAAGGTATCATAATGTGATGATGTGACGCTAGACAGCCGTGTTTTAACAAGATAGAGGGAGGGCAAGAGAAACATAGTTACATCGTTGTCAGGCTGACGGAGACACAAAATTTATAAAGCTATGTCACCAAATGTCTGAGGATCTAGGAAAGCGGTCGCATTGAGAGGTTCCAGTAGGAAAGGCCATCGACACCAGAAGGCGGTGGCATCTATGGAACCCCCGCGTACGTTCTATCGAACAACACCCGTCACGCCAGCGTGAAGTCAACATCGTTATTAGTAAATCGAGAAAAAAAGATAAGAGGAAAGGCTACAGATGCCAACTGTGAGACGGCGCCATGCGTGAAAACAGAACACGTCATTACACTATGCTTATGCTACACCATACGGTTCCACGAACTGTACTTCCCCTCCTACAGCCTCGCTCTCACCTCTGCGTACGACTCCCCCATGTTCGGGGGCACAGGCACGCGTGTCTGTCGTTCTGCCCAGGCCACGAGCTCGTTCACGAACGCGTCAATCTCCTCCTTTGTGTTCTGCGCATGCACGATGACTCGGATCCTCGGTCGCTTTACGACCGGGTAGGTCATCGGCGTGACAGCATACCCCTTCTGCAGCAGGTACTCCGCCAGCTTTCCTGCGTGCGGCGCGAACACAGGAATGACCGGCGAGTAGCACAAGGCACGATCAGAGCCCGCCACCGGAGGCAAGAACATGGCGTCAGATGTACTCAGCGCAAGCACGCTGTCGGGCACGTTCCGCAAGGAGATGAAGAGTCTTTGACGTGCATAAAGAGATAGGCGATTTAACCTTGTCCGGAGCTGTTAGGAAAGCGTTGGATTGACGACGGGAAGAAGATATCGAGGTTAATTGATGCGATGGACGACAAGGGATCAATACCATAACTCACCTCCTGGCCTCGTGCACTCGACATCACACCGAGGCATGTCTCGAGAGCATAAATATCCGTGAATGGAATCGACGTCGAAAACATCACACTCTTCCCGAAGTTGATTAGATATTTCCTTATAATCGGCGACGTCAAGACGACGGCTGTGAGACCAGACCAGCGACAGAATCAGCCTCGTAGATCCACACTTCAAAGGTTTCCAAATGAATACATACCACCATGGAACCCCCATGCCTTCCCGAACGTGTGCACCTTCGTGTGAACACGATCATTCAATCCCAGGTGCGAGACATATCCTGTCCCATTCGGCCCACATATCCCCGACGTATGAGCCTCATCCACAACAATGTGCCCATGTCCAGCAGGCACGAGGGACTCCACCAGTTCCACCATCTCCGTCAGCGGACAGAAATCCCCATCCATGCTATACAAACTCTCCACGAGAACAAACACAGTGGAGGCTCCACTCGTGACTTGAGGATGGTTCTGCAAGACATCCAGAAGGCATTCCCTGAATGAATCCACAGAGTTGTGGGAAAACCGATACGAGGCCCCGGACGACAGACGGATACCTTCCCGGCAAGATGCGTGGATCAACTCATCGTATATGATAACGTCATCTTTTCGCGGCACGGTAGCGAGGAATGCTAGATTGGCATTGAAGCCAGAGGCAAACAGCAACGCAGATGGGGCCTGGAAGAAATGTTGAAACTTCTTTTCCAGCGCATTGAATTCTGGCGAGTTCCCTGTCCCGAGGCGGGAGCCGGTGGACCCAAGGAGACGAGTCGGAGGGGCTGCTTGGACACTGAGCAAGAAGGCGTCCCTAACAGATCGATCGGTGGATAGTGATAGATAGTCGTTCGAGAAGAAGTCAGGAGCATGCGACGGGAGCGGCTCGTCGAGACAGAATATGGTCATGCCATCCCGGGCACGACGAGAGATTGCTTGCTGAAGGGAATGAAGCAGGGGGGAATCTTGTGACATGACAGAAGGGGGGAGAATTGGTGACATTGGATGGTTGTTCGAGTCCGTCATTTATGCCCGGGGATCAGTGACAGTGTTTCGCCAGTTGCACGTGGTTTTGGATATGACATTCCTCCGAATGATTCCGCTCGGGCGGTGACCCTGATCAGTCAAGTATTGCGGTGTAAGTGTATCTTGAAGCAACGGGGGTCCGTTATTGGCCAGGGCTATTACCCGCTGGGTGTGATCAGGGGATCCAAACCTAATCGACATAGGGCAATTGCCACGTGTGGAAAACAAACTAGAAGGCGCCGGCAACTGGAATACGGCGTAGGAAGCTTGTGGAAGTAGCCCCATTTTCCCGGTTGAGTCTTTTTCTCAGAAGAAAAAGAATGCATATTTTCCGTAGCGCAGGCATCCCTTGTGAGACGGCTGGTAGTTGTTGGGATGGCCAAGTTACACATTCCGACAATCAATACTGCCGGAAGGAAAGATCACTGAGTGATGAAGTAGATGAATCAGTACAGCGCATGTCATGACACACTACATTGGTCACGCTGGCCTGCAAGACACCCTTGAAACTTGACGCAACGTCGAACTCTAGTTAGCTGCTGGCAGCGGCGCCACGGAGACATATTGCTCCAATAGTCTCACATCTGACGGGTACGTTGAGATACATTGCCAGCATTCTGATCTGATTCTGCATATTTAACGTGCAACCTAGTTATGAGGAGACTGCGAGGTACTGAGCAGTTAAGTCCATATTGAGAGATAGAACCTATTGAATTGCATCCCTTACGAGGCAACTTATTTGTCACGTTGAAAGCGTCAGGTGTACAGGCATTGACTGAGTTACCGTCGTCGAGCAACCGGCTAAACCTGATTGCCTATCGGAATCGAGATCAAGACTCGGTAGGGGCGTTGCTGAATTGGTTCAAGGGCAAAACCCAAGACACTGTGAACCTGTTCACGGAGGTTAACAAAGGTTGCCAGAAAGCCCCTCGTTCTTTCAGGAACATGACTCACCCCAAATCTGGTTCTGGGCCAAAACGGTCCCAGCCAAGGGTAGGACGGAGGACGGAACCAAAGCCACCGCGACGGAGCCCTGACTCGCTTGAACAGTGCTTGGCGTGCTAAAGTGGCTAGCCACAACAAAGTGCTTTTTCCCCTTCGAAGTTGGTCATCTGTCACGGTAATACACGCCTACAGCCTCGAGTTCAAAGTCAATTTGTGGCCTACGTCTGGATCCTTTTTACTATGGAGCGAGGTCTCGTGTGATTCCTTCGTGGCCTGACGCAGGCAATGTTGCCTGATTAGCGCAGTTCCTGTGACATAGTACCCGCCCACGTGTCCATGAGATGATCGCATGAACAATTGCGTGACGTGTGTGGGCCTGGATGAAACGTCTGTAGTTCCCGTCGACACCTGTACCTATCACCTGTAACGAAAGACAACACTCGGGAAGCCAGAGGGGCGGAGTCCGCCAGACCAGTAGCACGAGGCGCGGTATTCATCGAGGCGTTCCAAATTACACAAGTCCTAGAAGCGGAGGTGAATTTGAGTGGGAGTGGTGACTTTTCTAGCAGTTGTGCCCGACGGCGAAATACCACGTTGTGCAGAACACTGCTTTACTCTGCTTGGCCCTGCCTCCGTGCATGTTGTCATTCTCACGAGGCGTGACAAGTGACAAGCGGGGTATATGCTGCCTCGGCCGCGCATTCTGCATGGAAATGCCCCTCGACGGGCTGAGAAGTATGGAAGGGGGCTATCCACCCTTTTCGGTGATCGGAAAGTGTGCTTAGCAACTCGTGGGCCGAGGCCAGAGGCCCAGAAACCTAGACCACAAAGGAGTCATATTACCATTCGACGGACAACGGATGGGGTTTGGTCACCAGCCCAGGAGCCCTACCTCGAGCTCGGCGAGCAGATTCGCAACCCCCTGAGGAGCACATTCAATTAATTCTCGATCGGCGACGGGCTTGGACGTAATCGGGCCACGAGCCCGAAACTCGTTGCATGGAACTTGAGCTTCCATCGATCTCTGCGCGGCGTGAACAAAGCGAGCCGTTGGCAGGGACATTGCATACAAAGAGTCGAGAGAAAATGCCATACCATGACGACCGAGCGGCGTGAGAAATTTATGGTCAACACGGTTGCCGCAGCAGACAACTTTGGGCACCGACCAGCCTTCCAGAATCTGGGCTGCAGCCCTTGAAGCGAGGCAGAGAACATCTGGAACTCCTGGGAGCTCGTCGTCCCGGCGCTACTCTGGGCATTGTGGCAGGCTCCCATGCTCTGTGACACCTTGCCTGCCAACGATCAACGTCTCGACGTTCTCAAGACCGAGTACCTGTACTACCAGTCCAGGGTGGACGGTCATTCAGAGCGCACGATACTTTGTTGTTTCTGCGCGCTCACTCGCTGTCTCACTCTATCAGATCTAAGCGGATGGATCTGTGATGCAGTCCTGTGTGTCATGATGAGGCGCCGAGGATCTCTCTGGCGGGCCCGCATCGCCAAAAAAAAAAGCAAGGTTCGATGTTCTTGGTGCCTCTGGCGAGTCTTGTAGGGTTCTCCGTGTCTTTTATTTTCCCCCTCTTCTCAGTGTAGAACGAGCCACAGCGGGTGCAATCGCACAGGGCCCTGACGAACGCGCGCATTCAATTTGGAGGCAACCAAGTTCGCAACGCGCAATCAACGAGGTATTGACGATCTGATGCGCCGTGGCACAGGTACCATCTTGCAACATCGATAGTTTATTCGCCTCTCAAGCCAATTTTGCCACCCTTCGTGGACTGTGGGAGAGCCGAAACTGCTCATCGATGCGATGCATTCATCTTTTCTTGGGACGTCAAGCCTTGTCTAGTCATCGGAGTAAACCCGTTCTGCTCTGAGATCACACGACCTATCAGGCTCCTACACACCGCCGCTTCAAGGTCGAGCTCACGAACCATCTGATCCAGACCTGCCAGACGATCACGTGACATTTTTCTTCGTGGCTACGATCCGCTCCTCAAATTCTTGTTTGTTTGTTTCCCATTTGACTATGAATCGCGCTACAACGGCTGACAGTGCACTCGGCCCGTGGTCGGCGGATTCCACAATTGCCTCCATTGGGCCTGTATCGCTCCTAACGCAATAACCTTGAAACCGGCCGGTGGGTCTTTCAACGTGCTTTAGTCCTGCATTTCAGGATTACCACATGCTGGCAGAAGGAACAAAGGCAGATAGACTCGTAACCAGACTAGGCTTTCGATACGTTAAGCTAGTCTGGCGGACTGGCCGAGACGAGGGATGACTTGTCTCACTAGAGGGAACGGTTTGACGCGTCGAGGTTCCGTGCTAGTTTTGGACTCGTTAAATGCATTGATTGCAAGACTAGCATCATATCTGTTGAGAAGGGTATCAAATAGTATGACAGTGCATATAGTTTCTTGATCAACGATTCCAGGCTGAGATAGCACGCAAAACATTAAGGCATAGGCCCCCTTACGCCAGGGCGCCAAAAGCATTCCGGAGCAGCACGCAACGACCGCCACGTCAATAAATCGAACTCGAGCTGTCTGCTTCCCACCTTCGACAGCCTACGGACTCTCCGGGTCTACCTTGCTCATGGGTGTTCCCAGCGGTTCCTCAGTGTCAGGGATCTCTTGCTTGTTAGCTCCGACCTGAACCTAGGTGAACAGCACGCAAAAAAAGAAAAGAATCAATACCGCGCGTTGATTCGTTCGGCTCGCAACTCCACGCACCGGCCGCAGCCTCACCGGCGGGACAAAGACCGGGTCGAGGCGGAACGAGCCGCTGAGCCCACTGTCCGTCAACAAGGAACGTGGCTTGAGGAGGTCGCGTGCGTTAAGGTTGGCCAGCACGGTGTTGCAGTAGAGCGGGCAAATTGGGAAGTAGAGGGCCGCATAAATCAGCGTTTGTTTGAAAGCGAGGATCTAAAAGGGTGGTAAACGCAAAATGCGCGACATTGGCCAAAGCGACGACGACCTCTCGCATGAAAAGCTTACTCACAGAAACAAAGGTAAACACTGCAAACAGTGCCGTCCAGAGCCCGGTGTTGATGGTAATGAGGAGGAGCTTTTGGAGAACGCTGCGAGACCTGTGTGTGTGTTGTTTCTGTGAGCTAAGAGACTGCCCGTTCTATTAGAATAAGCTCGGCGATGAGACTAACTCTTTGAATGCACGCTCGCGGCTTTGGACGAGTAAATATATCAACCCAGCAGCGATTGTCAGGTCTGCAACAGCCCCTACAGCTTGTACCGCAGTGAAGACGCCCTATATTGGCATAAGAGGGACACTCGGACCGTAGATATTCTAGATGCTTACTGATGGTGCGGGGGACACAATTTCTGCGGCCGTGGGGGTGATCGTCCTTGTTGGCGATGAGTAATCGTTTCTCGCACATCGACACGTACATACGCCAATGTGATAAAAGCTGCATTTCGATCGATAGGATGGACATGAGTCATGTTCCAAGGATGATCAGGAGCAGTTCGCACTCACCAATAGCCCCCGCTATAAGGGATGGTGAAATTGAGACAGCTCTAAGCCGTCGATAGGAATTGACCAGAACTCACTCAACTCAAACAAGCATACTGGAACCTATACAAGTCCAGTTTTTCAGCTGCCCAAACTCGTGGCGCAACAACTTGTTCCCACATACCAGGATCGCCCAGTAAATCCATGACTTATTGCTGACTATGTGGGAAGATGAGACCGCGTTGGCAAGACGCCAAGGAACCCACATTTCCAGATCCGGTAAGTGAAGAATGTCTGGGCGGATATGGCCACGAGGGACTGTGCAGCTTGCTCATGACGACTGATGGCGAGACAATGCGAGAGAATTACACACCGTGAGCAGGATCTGCCACTGCACATGCACCAGTCAGCATAATCTGCTTCAGTACGTGCCATGAGCGCCTACCAAGAATTCACTGTCATCTCACTGTGATCAGGATGTATAGCACTCAGAGTCATTCGGCTCACGGGACCACAGTTGAGATTCGCTCGTAATTGCAGAATCCATTGATCTGGGAATTGTACACTGTCACGAAAGGCAGCATCAGGCGCTATCCCGAGACGAGATGGGCCTTATCACCTCCTTTTACGAGAAGAACCTCGTGCGTGGTATCCGCTAGCCTACTCCAAAGTGTGATTGAACGAGGCACACTCTAATGTATGGTGATTACTTGCCAGAGCCACGCAACCTAAGGCGCGAAGCTGAGCTAGGGACACAGAAACAGGACAGCGACTCACGAGAGTCTTCAAGGATGATCGATCCCGAGGATACCTGTGCACGGACTCCCCCATCGCCTCCAGGAGATGGTTATCCAGAGGAGTTACTCACTGAATGAAATACACCACGCTACCGAAAGTTAGTGTCAGTATCCATAGTTGGCGACAAGAATGGTACCCACGTCTGCATACATGTCGTGCCCCACAGCGCAACGGACACAAAAGTAGCCAACAACTCGGCACCGTATGTGGGACCGAGTTGAACCGATGAAGCTGGGGAGGACATGATGATGGGACCGGAGGGCTCACAGGACGTAAGTCGTGGACCGATAGTTATAGCAGCCTCTCTCGTGGAGGGCCCAAGCGCGCAAAATCCAAGGATCTCGACGGGCTTTTGCGATAGGTGTGAAACTTGAGTAAAAATACCTAGAGCGCCCAGACTGCGCCATCACGAGAATGATGCGATCGGTCGGTGCGGCGAGCAAACTTGTCCGGTCTGCCCATTTTCCTCCCTCGTGTCGTTCCGGATCTTTCCTCTACTGTTCGTTGGCTTCGATTCCCACCCTCGGAACAAGGAATATTTGCCGTACAGACGCCAAGGTATAGCCTTTTGGATGCCGTAGGTTTCGACTGGAGGATTCTTGTCGAGAAAGAAGGTTTAACTTTGCGTGACCCTTGGTGAGAGGGATACGGCGTGCACCCGTACCAAAGCAAGTGGGCACTAATATGTAGTAGTCGCCAATCAGCTGAAGGTGGCCGCATGATGTCACATCCAAGTTGTAGTGGAGGGTCCTGCCAGGGTAGTAGTAGTTTGCAGACTGTCACCTAGAGGTGCTTGAAATTTTCAAACGGCCCATAACCTCAGGCTGCTGACTTTTTCCCAGTATAGGGTCGAATAACATCGACTCGGCGGTCGGAACCGGCTACCACAGTCGAGATCAGATCAGCCAAGTCCTTCTTCGTCAAACCCGTGTACTATGTACTACCTAGTAGTAACACTGACTCTCTCGTGACATAACCCAGCTAGTCTGATGGTCACTCTATGTCGCTCATCCGAATACTTCACGCATGTGCATGGCCTCCCGGAGACAGGACTCGGTGGCGACTAGATCCCCACTGTACCGTGAGGGGACGCCAAAGCGCTGTTAGGCACTCAGAAAGACCTGATAGCCTGGCTGGCCCCGTGGGATCGCGCATCATGCACGATGGCTTCTTCGCCGATAAGAAGCCTCGTTATCCCCACTCACCTTCTCCCATCCTTAAGCCACCAGTCTCTCCGTGCGTCTTTGAGTATTACAGCTGGTAGTCTGCCTACATGGCCCTGGAAGGGTAGCGGTCGGGGTAGCGGTTGAGCCCCCTGACGAGAGCTTTCGCAGGCTCGAAACCGCATCTCCCACCCGCTCCTTTACCTGTCTCTGTGCGTTCCATCCTGACTCAACAGACCTTATGCGGCCCTGACCCTCGGAGAGCGGCGTCCAACGGACGCAGCATACAAGATGGACTGCCCAGGTCAGTCTCTCTCTCGCACATAGACCTAACCCTGGATACACGAAACGGACCCAGGCTCTGGTCGGTGGCAGCCGATGATCGAGTCAGGACCACCGGTCAGCCTGCTGAAAGATCCGCGATACATACATAGCTCATTCAAACGGTCGCAACATGTTCTTCCTCCACGGCTAGTACCTAGCCTCAGGAAAGCCTGTCTGCTGATCCCAGAATCATCTATTCGACACTGTCATTCCCTGATTCTGTATTCTATCATCGTTAGCTCTCGATATCTCTCTTCTCCCTAGAATCAATTCCCAGGATGATGCAGTGGACTTGTGCCAGTTTTCTCACCATTTATGTCAGCATTTCGTTCGCCTTCACTGTTAGAGTCAAGCCACCTGCTGGATTTGGTTGCAACTCTAAACAGCAGGAGGCATATTGTTAAATCCATTAGCAGTTCCCGATAACCTAGCCACTAATCTCCAGATTCTAGTTCCTCGTGGAGCATTTGGGCTCAGTGCGGAGATTGCATCCTAGAAGCGCAGCAGAGACGCGAACATTTTAGAGTTGAGGATGATCACATCCAACGCAGAGGCACTGCTCCTCGGGCGCGATGGCGCTAAGGTACAAGGGAGTAAGGAACCAATTTTCGACAGGTTGTTGATTCAGGACAGGTGTCAAATGCATGCGCAGGGCTTCAGCACCTCGCCTAGCACATAGAACGGAAAGTATCGTGTGTCTCACGCACGTCAGTGGAGCTTCCTCGTGTATAGTCAGAACAACAACAACCACCTTCATCGTGCAACGAGGTGGCGCAGATGTCCAACAACGCGAGATGTCTGGAATGTCATTTATTATTGTTTCCTAAATCAGCTCAGTGGTGAATAGAGCTGAAATTCCTAGTAGGCCAGCACAAAAATTCGAGCTGAAATCCTTGGCCATCGCAGACAGGCTGAACTCGATTAGGATTAATATGATCCCAGGCTCGAACGTAACGCTGACCGCATGGCACAAATATTCCGTGCTCCTTACTCCCGTGTACGAAATCGAAGTCGACCAGGAAGGCCAATTAAGGTTAGTCGCTCGTCCAAGCAAGCCGATTTGGACGGCTACATTTACCAATTTTCCGTGGTCGTTGAGCCAAGGTCGGAAAATGGGTGCGACATCGAGATGCGCGAGTAGCCATCGATGAGAACACTCGACTCTCAAAGTATTGGCCCGGATTGCGCGGTACCATGCTGCTGGAAGCGTGGCATATCAACGGCCAGCAAGTGTCCACAGTAATATGGACACTTCGTTGTTGTGGCACGGTTGACGAGATATTGGCTTCTCATTCCCAGGTAGATTACCCCACATGTCAAGAATCCGCAGCAAGGACGGCAATCCATGGGAAAATACAAGCCTGGATCGAAATGATTCATTGGGCTGAAGATCGTGAGGGTGAACAAAAGTCACTCATGCGCCCCACCTGGAACGTGACCATCGGGGTCTGCATGATTCTGCCCGCAGGACTCGTGTTCTCCATGTTTCGCTTGAACGGAAGGGTCGGAGCGTGAGGAGCGTATTTCGAGCGCATGGAAGCTAGGGTCGCCGTCCTGGTGCAGGGGTCCCAGGGGGATGTGTAACGACATTCACGCCTGCGGCCACAGGCAGGAATGTCGTCCCACCAGAGTGTGGCAGGCCCTCGATATTACCGGGAGAGCGTGGCCACGTGACGTCGATGGACGCCTCGACATGACATTGCCCGTGCTCAAAGGCACAAGTGAAATGGGCCGTTCATGCACCGCCCAGCTGGAGGACATCCAGTCCAGGCTCTGTGGAGACGCGGTGTCCCTTTCGTCATGGATGTCTGGCGTGTGGATGTGCGTGCATGGCCAGCGCTGCCAACCAGTGTGATGTCTGCTGTCACGTGTCATGGCACCGCTGCTCGCGGCGTGATGGGGGCGCCTTTCCTCGTCGCCGTCGTCGTCGTCGAGGCCCGTCTGCCCGCATCGCATCGACGGTCGCGAACAACAGCCCAGTGAGCTCAACTCTGGCTCTTTGGAAGTGGACTGCCTATGGCCACCATCGCCGCCAGTGCGCGGCCCTGTGGGGCTTCCGAACATGTTCCCGTTGTTGTCTATTCCAGTGCGGTGCTGTAAACACCCGTCTATCACCCTGTCCCTCGCTTTTGTACCTGTCCTGGGTATTCCTCGTCCTGGGCAGCACCGCACTGGCAGCCCCACGATCGAGAACAACGCCGTAATGTATAATACAATATCTCGGTCCCCGACCTGTCGAACGCATCCTCGCTTATTGTCGTAGCGGGCCTTCTGGAGTCTAACCGTCCCGCTCGCCACGTTTGACAACCTCTTCGGCAAGCGGTTCGTCGTTTCTTTTCTCTCTCTCCACCATTGAAGTTCCATCACGCTCGAAGGGCACACTCACGTCTTTCACGCCGACATACGTCAGTCTACTCCCACATGCACACCACCGCATGTTCATCAGTTCATCATCTTTTACTTTGAACTCCATCCTCTCTGCTTCCGGGGCTACCTCGGGAAATATTCTCTCGGCCAAAGCTTACCCGTTCCCGGTCTCGCTGCCCTTGTCCACGCTCCACGCCCCACCGCACAATCAGCTCTTAGCTCCACCGTCGCCTTACGCTCGTTTACCATTGGGCTTCCGATCCTTTTCTCCTTTGGAGCTCGTCGCGACCATGCCGTCCTCTGGAGCTGGGTATCCCTACTCTTTGACCCAGATTGGAATCATCAGCCCCTCAAGCCAATCGAGTCCAAGGTAAGCACTTCGTTTACGTTCTTTCTCCCTGCTGACCCCTGCTCAATGCCAGTGATTCCTCCAGCTCGGATTCTCCGGAAGCAACCGCGCATACAGGCACCAGTGCGGGTACGAGCCTACCGCCCTCCTCCGCTTCCGGCTCTAATTTGAGCGTTCCTGCTTCGTTCACCTCTCTGCCGACTACGTCTGGGACGTTGTTGGCTTCATCCTCGGCGACGCTGTCATCTCCACTACCGTCCCTGTCTACCAACCTACCATCCACATCAGACCTTACCCTCACGTCAGTGGCTATCCCCCCATCACCTGTAACCTCGGCGACAGATACGTTCTCGCCGCCGGCGCAAGAAACCTCGTATCCTTCAATACTCTCTAGTTCGTTGTTTCCTCCACCCGCGGCACCTGCCACGACAGAGGGTCTCTCTAGTGCTCCTGGTTATGCCACTACTGTTCTTGTTCCAACTACAGTAGTGACATCAGTCGACCCACTTTCTTCGCTCGTTGGTTCGCCTTCCACGTCAACTTATACGATTACGTCACTTCTTGGACACAGTGGAATTACTACCGATACTGTCACATCGAGCATGGCGTTGAGCACCGAATCTTCCGGGAGCACGCTGTACAGGTAAGTGTGCCACCTTTTTTCGTCTCTTTCATTGGTTCCAGGCTGTCCCATATATGATTCGAGAAGATCATCATGTAGATTGGATCTCCCTCTCTTGATACTTCTAGTTCAGGCTTCGTCGTCTGCCTAGCTCATTTACATTTTGCCCCTGTGTCGTCATGATTGTTTGACCCCAGCTGACCTTCTCTTTTGCTATCACATCGGGTTTACTTATCGGGTGATTATTCACCTATCTCAAACACGATCTCCTGTGCTTGGTACATGCTTGGTGACTATTTCCATTCATGGTGATGCTTCTCGCGACTCCCATCATAGACCTGTTCACGTCTCGCCAGGTGCTATTGCCGCGATCGTACTCGGGATCCTTGGTACGTTTGCATTCGCGGCTCTCTGGTTGTTCTGTGCGCGCAGACGTCATCGTGAATTGGCTCAACAAGCTGCACTCGTCCCACCGATGAATTATACTGCTGGTCCCCTGGATGATGAAATACTTGGTGTAGACGGCGGCTACGGCATTGGAAGCACTGACAGTACCGAAAACGTCACGAGTCAGACTAGGCCAACCACGGAAGGGCGTTACGCGGGTATCCTCGCGGCTCTTCACTTGACAGATAGGTTCGGGAGAGGCGATGGAGGAGGGAGCACCGGTGGAGTTTATGGGTCCCGCCACAATATCGCCACAGACGTGGACGGAGATGACGATATCACCCGAGCGTCCTCTCCGACGTTGCCCCTTCATTCAATTCCCTCTGATGATCCACCGTATTCGGTCCTGCTATCACCACCTCCGCCTGTATCGTCGCCCTCGCACCACCAATCACCACACCCTCTTCCTCCGCCGTCCGCGTACACTTTGACTTCGCGGAGAAGAAGTTCACCAGGACCAGATGCGGCCACGTGGCTTGGTGGACACAGCGTCGCACCCTCCTATAGCTCGCATTATGCCCGCTCACAGACGCTAGGCTCTGGTTCTCGCTCAGACTCAGTCGACGCTCTCACAAGGACGCGAACGGGAAGTGAAGAGCCATTACTGGGCATCGGAAGGGTAGGACCGGAAATGGCCGCCGGTGCTTCCACTCGTGGTGGCGCCAGTCCCACCATCTTGACTGATCCCGGAAGCAACAAGCCTGGCCTTGGATCCGCATTTGGTTCACCGACAACTTCAATGTATAGCCCTAGCAGCGCACATCCTGCCCTCCAGTATGACTCCTCGGGGTCGTACGATCAGCGGACTACGTCTGGGAGCGGTTATGCGCGGAGTGGTACGCCGAGTAGCTTCAATGCCCTGAGAAGTGTCTCGTCCCAGGGGGGACTCTCCAGCACGTACAGTCAGGGATATAATCATAGTCCGGGCTTCAGGTTCGGGTTTGGTAGAGCCGGAAGCTCGTCAAGCGGAAGCATGGGGAAGAAGGGGTTGAGTGGTCGACATAGCTTCGGAGTCCCACCTACGAGCTTTAGGGCGTGGAGAGACCGGAGTTCAGCTTCCTCAGACAAGGAGAGAGAAAAGCACAGCCTTAAAGAGAAACACTCGAGCGAGAGGACACGGAGTCCGACCGTTGCATCAAAATTGGAAAGCATGGATGAAAAGCAAGGGCGAAGCAGTCCGGTCATCGGCGTCCGTACGCTGTTCGAACGCTTACGTCGTGGAGGACACACACCTTCTCCTCGCTCACCAAGCAAGGAGCTCCCGCTCCCTACGAAAGCTTCCATGGACGCAGACCCCGAGAAGGCTGGCGCGGATCAGGTGATCCCACCTCCGATTCAGATATACGCAGCAACGCCGAAACGACGACGGTTTTCATTCATCCTCTCGAACCCCGACCCACATCCACCCTCGCCGAGTTCTGGCATGGTAGACAAATTACCCTCGTTGGACACCCCGCCCAGGCACGGAGCGTCTTCAGCTCAGCATGAAGCACTGTCACAAAACCCTCATGGGCCCAAACCGATGCCCTTCACCTCCGGGGGGCTCCAACCGGCTTTCGCGTTTCCAACTGAACTGCGTTTGCCTGTCCCATCACCCGCACCTACGGAGGAATCACGTCTTGCGGACGGCCTCCTGCATCCTCGCTTGCGAACTCAGGGGTATAGTGACGCGAGCTTGAGGGACTTTGAGGATTACTCGCGGCCTATCGGTGGGGTCAGTCTCATTTCTTCTGAATCATGTCTCGACTTGAATGCTTATTTTGGATTTTATGTGTGTTAGGTTGTGAAGAACAGACTGTACAGTACGACGACGTTTGGGACGCAGGATGATACCGAGACGAAGAGCCGAGGGACATCGGTGCGAGATGTTACGCCCGGGGACGGACATGGGCGCGAGAACGATGCAGACGACGTTTTTGGGGGTGCAACCCCCACGGGCATTCATCGTGACAGTTGGCACTACACCGCTCCTTCACAGTCCCGGAACTCGTCTACAGGGACGTAATCGGCGTCCGTCGTGAATATGGTTGCATGATAGTAGCCTTGACGCCTGTTGACGATTCAATGTTGCAACAAGTACAGCCGCATTACGGTTCGTATGCGTTGTACTCGTTCTGCATCAGTATCTGATATCAGATCTATATCTTAGATTATCCAGGACATACATCAAGTGTCCACTCCACAGAGGGAACAAGCTCTGCACGATACCCATCTCTATTTTGTTCGCTCTGTTTACACATGCAATTGCAGGATGCTATCCTGCACATTCAACATGAATGCCTCGACGCGCTGGCGCGGTGTACGATATGAAGAAGACACGCAAAACTAATCAAGATAGATACGCACATTGACCTGTGATGATCCGTGGGCTGCATCATCACCATTACTCACTCGCCAGCCAGGGATCTAAGGTCGCGAAACCATTTTACAAGACATGTAATACTATTTTTCAAAGCTCACAGCATGAATTCTCTCGCCGGCGAGATCGCTTTTTCTTGTTTTCTCTTTGCTTTCGGAGGTTTTCCTGTTCATTTGACACGTTACTTCAACTTGAGGAAGCAACTATCGGGATAGACGACTATGCTCGTTTTAATACACGTTCTTTTTTTCTGGATATACTTATGTTACCCTAGCTTTGATTATCATCGTACGTAGTACAACGTCCGCTTCATGTCGATGGACATAATACCCATTTGGCAAGTTGAACTGAATGCGCATCCCAACCTGCCCTGAATCGGCGACAAAGAAGCACATTCTGACCTTTTCTTTCTTCATCTCATTCCGGACTGGCACTATTGTCCCCCTGCTAGCTTGTACCCTTTTTTTGCATCATGCAGGAGTCTACCGCAAGTCCTAGAGCGATTCTGTTAGACAGCGACTCAGCTGGAGCGCGCCCTAGGTGCTATTAGCGCCCTGTGGGGAGGGTGTTCCTTACCAGAGCCGCTACAAGCACGAAGCTGTACTATATCATTGCCTCACAAGGAGAATTTTTCGGTTACTCCGGTCGTAGTTTTGTTTCTGCTAGTGTAGATCCCAAAGGGAATTCAAGGCGAGTCTCTTGACACAACGCCGATAGGTACTGCATGGAGGTAGTTTGCATATATCTAATGGGACTAAAGACGGCTATGATGTTTGTGATTGGCACTGGAGGGGCATAACGGCGCTTGCTTGGTTACTTCCTTGGGTTGTCGATCACCACACGATGACATCGATCAGACCCCGGAGGCGCTTGCTAGTAGGGACAGCGACGGCATGTTTCTGCTCACAGAATGGCGTGTCAAACTTGCCTATATTCCACGAACGAGGTGATTTTCCTGGAAAAACATGTGGATATGTCAATCGCTACTTTGTTAGCCAGCCCAGCAACGTGAAAGTATGTGTGACTTGGTATCCTTTTTAGGCAGTTCTTAGTTCATACTCAGCTATACACAAACACGGCCAAACTATACATCGAATCCAAAGGGCCTGAACGTCGCCAGCAACGTCAACGCTTCAAGACCAAGACTACCGCGAAAGTACGTACCTTGGTTATACTCTTGCGCCATATCCTACGTACGGTGTCTTCCGCGCATTCGACGTTTTGCAGTTTGCTATCGATGGATGCCGTGTCGCTATCACGGATGTGCTTGCTGATACGCAATGCCATCTAGATGGGCCTTCAAGAGTACCAAGTCGTCGGGCGCCATCTCCCTACCGAATCAAACCCGACACCTAAAATCTATCGCATGCGCATCTTCGCGCCCAACGAAGTTGTCGCCAAGTCGCGGTTCTGGTATTTCCTCAGGTACGCACCTTTGATGAAGGGCTTGTGTTCGGTCTCGATCCGTGCTCTTTATCCAGGCAGTTGAAAAAGGTCAAAAAAGCGAGCGGTGAAATCATTGGTGTCAACGTTGTGTGTATCCCTTGCAGCCGTTCAAGTGGCAGGCGGAATGGGATTGCTGACCGATCCTCGAACCCTCGCATGCGTTTGCGCGCGCGCGTTTTTTTTTTTTTCTGTTTCGATGCGTTCTAGATTTACGAGAAGAAGCCGTTGAAGGTGAAGAACTTTGGGATCTGGTTGCGTTACGATTCCCGCTCTGGCACGCATAACATGTACAAGGAGTTCCGGGAGCTCTCGCGCGCGGACGCTGTCAAGGCGTTGTACCAGGACATGGCTGCCAGACACCGTGCGCGTTTCCGGTCGATCCACGTGCGCGCGTTCCTCCCTTTTCCTTTCGTTTTACTGACGCGGACAACGGGACAGATCCTGCGCGTCGTCGAGCTCGCCAAGGTGGACGACGTTCGTCGTGCCTATATCAAGCAGCTCCTCGTGCCCAAGCTCAAGTTCCCGCTGCCACACCGTGTTGGGAAGTCGAGATCGACGTTTGTCGCGCATCGCCCGGCGACGTTCTGATGGTGGCAGGTTGATGGGGTCTCTGCGATGGTCCTCGAGTGGATGGGGTGTTTTACTGCGGGCGGTGTAGTCCATGTATCTGTCTTCGTCAGACAGTACGTGCGTACATGCGAACGAACAATTTAGCCAGCCTTTTTGTCCTGACATGTGGTTCATGGCACTGTTTCGGCGCAATTCGGCGAGACTGTGGGCTGCCACCAGTGACTCGATATCTGCGCTGGATCGTGTTCGCGCGCTTGCAAGCTTGACACTCTTTCACTGTGGACCGACAAACGCCACTTCGCCTAGAGGTACTTTTCCTGCAAACACTGAACGAGGTGACTACCTCGCAATCAATTCGTAGTTCCGCACTGGTGCATGCGAACAGCCAGAACCTCGGCGTCTCTGAAAAACTTCGTCGCAAACTCCGTATTTCTACCGACGCTGTTCTCGAAGCCATCACTACCGTTATATCCTCGATGACTGATTGACGGACTGGCTGATCAGAGGAGAGCTGCGTCAGTGTTTGGACAAGCTGCAGGAGATGAACGACGTGCTGAGGCCCGTTGGCCAAGCTCGAAGAGCCGTCTCGGCTCTTGCTGGGTCTCTCCAAGGACAAGCTCGCTGCAGCGATGATATTCTTGGACAGACACGTCAATCTCTTTCACTTCTTGCTCACCTCCGACGTGTGGTGGGTTTCCCGGGAGTCCTACGCAACACGCATCTGACTCCGTTGTTCAGGAATAGCGAAAGGTTCCTTCACCTACCACCAGGAGCGGCTCAATGGGATGCCTATCACGTTGACGAAGAGATGCGGTATGGAGCTTGAACAATTCGGAGAAGCGCGTATGTGTCACAGCGTTGATGAGTATGGGTGTCCTCTGAATACAGCCTCGATAGCGCAACGAAGCGCGGACGTGGCAAGAACGGTCTTGTGTTAGATCTAGGCCAAGCAGTGATCACAAGACGCAAGGGGAAACGTGTTTCCAGTGGGCGAGCCTGCTGACACTGACTTGCTACTAGAGTGAAAGCTGGACGAGGTCCTGCATTAGCTTGCTTCGTTAGCTTGCGCAGAGCAGCACAGTGGTACGCTCAAGCTACGTCAAGAAAGTACTTGCAAGTGATTTCCTACCACGGTCTCATAGGAACAGTGGCGGATGGGGGAGAATCGCTTCTTGTGGTTGCACGGCAAAGGTGTGGTGTCTGATGCTTGGTTGTGCCACGGTTGCTGACATCGCGCGTCGATATAGCTGGTTGCGGAAAATCGGTATTGGCGTGAGCCAATCTGTTGTCTATACCGTCCTTGCTAGTGGTGACCCGAGTGGTTCATCCACGATCGAGCACCTCAAAAGTACGCTCGAAGGTGGAGAAGTACTACTGCGATTTTCAAAACAAGCAAGCGACTAGTGCTACCGAGTCTTACTCGCCCAACTGCTCCGTCATGTCGTCGATCTCGGTGTTGACCCCGGCAACCTCCCAAACAAGATACTTGACAAGAAGAGCAAGGGTGTCCGTCGCTCAACACCCTCGGTAAACTTTGCGATATGGTAGCGTGCGCTGCGATCTGCTTTCCCTGGGAACCTCTTGTGGTGATCGATGCGCTGGATGAGGGTGCAGACATCGAGACACTGCTGGATGTCCTGGTTATGTTGAACCAGACGGGCGATGTTCGGCTGTTGGTGACGAGCAGACCGACTCTAGTCGTGACGTCTCGTTTTGGAGGGCTGCCATCGCTGTCATCGAGACTAGTGAGGGAATTGGCGGGAGACATAGCTTTGCATATCGAACGAGAGCGTCACTTGCACAACGGTTTGAGGTCAGCTGAGCAGGAAGTGAAGAATGAAAAACGGGCGAGGTTGAATGAGAGAGCAGAGGGAAGGTAGTCAGTTTATTCGAAGGGTTAACCGTCGACTCACAGGAATTGTTTAATAGATTCCGATGGGTACGAATACGGAATTAAAGGAAGCACCGGAGAACCTCCCCGATGGGCTAGAAGCAACGTACGAGAGGATCCTATGGGCAATCGACGAACGAAACATGGAAGGCAAGCTTGCAAGGGGTGCGCTGGTTTGTTATGGTGGCACTCGAACCCTTGCGGCTATCTCAGGTCGCTGATGGGCCGTCAGTTAATCCTGAGCAAGAAAAAGCTGAACATGGGGCAGACTGGCCACGGGCTGCGCTGTTGAACGTGCTGTCGAGCCTTGTTTCGTACTATGAAAACGCGGACCTTGTTGCGTTATCCCACTTCGGCGTCAAGGTATGTTCTAGGATCTTTTAAGTCGCTGTATCTGCATTGTCTCTTCTATAGGAATACTTGTCAAGCGGTCTATGTGTGGCCCTGCCAACATATCCGTGTGGGAGGCGCACGCCGACGTGGTTGAAATGTGTATCTGCTACGTCTTGGTCGAGAGTCAGACCGTAGGAATGCGAGGTTATTGAAATCCTGCCCGATGCTATCCTATGTGCTTTCCTGTGCTTCTAACCACATCTCTCACGTCGACCCGGGGTCAACAGTCGTTCTTGAAGCACCGCAGCGTCTCGAATTGGGTGTCCGGTACTGTCCGTCGCACTGTGCGAGTTCCGAGAGGAGGATCCCCGATGGCCTATCCTCCATGGCCGTCGTCGCGACATGACGTTGTCCTTTGCATGCTAGTTGCTTACGTCTCCCCTGAACTTTGGAGTCATTCCTCTCTCGTGAAGCCGAGGATTGGAACAAACTCGCTTGTGTATTCCGCAGACCTACAGAAGACCAGACACGCGATGGTCCTCTTGGAATGGGGTGCTAATGTGAACACGCCACGTCTGGTAGCTGATGGGTCCCACCGGGTCTCGCCGCTTGAGGTTGCCATCGATCTTAGGGATGATAAACTCGTCGGGGCAGTGTTAGAGAGGGGATGTGTGGTGGCAGCGCGAGTTCTCTCAGTCGCTGTCTGTATGCCGTGGTGTAGCACCCGGGTCTTGGTAAAGCTTACTGAAACTGGCGAATTCGTGGAATGGGCGAAGGAGATCGGAAACGAGATGCTATATCGCAGTGTTTTCAATAGAGCAAGACCAAGTTCAGGGAATAGCAGGTAAACGGATGAGGACCATGTTGCGCTGGCACGGAGGTTACGGGGGGTGAGGTTAGCCCTTTCTGCAATTAACCCGTTTGGCACGGAACTGATCGAGCGAGCCCTGCATGCGGCACGTACGTCGATGCTCGAGTATCTACTCCCTCCAGATCGGCTGCCTCTCCCATGACTTCTCCTCGCTACATCAAGTGGCGACACCCCGCAAACAGTATCCGTTGTCCAGTTTTTGCTGAAGAAGGGAGCTGACACAAGCTCTATCTCGGATGGATGCAGGGACACTGCACTTCACCTCGCTACAATGTGCCCTTGGGAGCCATGCAGCCTGAAATGACGGAGACCCTCGTTGGTGCAGGATGTGACCCCGGTGCCATTAAATCACGAGGTGAGACGCCACTGACTATTGCAATGCGATATGGGTATCTTTTAGTATTGAAGCATCTACTCTCTGTTCCTTTCCCTTCCGACATTCTTTTAATTGCACTATGGCGACGTTCAGCTATCCCGATAATCCAGTTCCTCATCTACAAATGCGCCAACATACATTTGACAACGGCCTATGGGGATACAGCCCTTCACCTCGCCATCGCAAATCATATTGAATCAACTTGCTTGCACCTGGTCGAGTGTCTGGTGCGATCCTACTACCTCCAACTCCGAAAGGATAACAGCATTCCAAGCTGCCTTACGACGTAATTATGCTTTGGTGGTGGAATACATTCTCACCCAGAATGTACTACCTCCTTCTGACGTCTTACCGGTTGCCCTTTGGACTCACTCAACCCTCCGGATGATTAATGTCCTAATTCGAAAAAGTGCTGATCTGTACTCCACCGAATTCGACGGGGTATTCTGTCTTGCTATCACCAGTTACGATGAGTCGACGTGTCTAGGCTCGGTGAAACACTCACTGCGGCTGATTATACTCCTACAACTTGTCGTTCCGAAGAGGAAATGGCCTCCACACTTGCAATCAAACGCGGCTACAATTTGGTAGTGCAGTACTTGCACACAATTTCCCATTCCCTTCCGCCATCCTACTGGTTGCGCTTCGTAATGGTACTGCACTGCAGACGATTAAGTTCATAATATTTGCGAAGGTGCTGACATCCAATCTGTCTCGGATTTTGGGGATACTACCCTTGACCTTGCTGTCGCTAGCTACGACGAACCAACTTGTTTGGCTATTGTAAGGAGTCTCCTCAAAGAGGGGGTCAGTTCCGACTCCTGCAATGCCATGGCAGTCATCAAAGCGGCCATCAGACGTGGCTACATCTCAGTGGTGAACCACTTACTGTCATGCAATACACCCTTTCCCTCCAATATTCTACTATGCATGTTGCAACGTCATTCACCTTACCAGACCATTGTATCCCTGATAATCAATGGTGTTGAGGTGCATTCCACTATGCCCACTGGAGACACGGTTCTTCATCTTGTGGCGGCAAATTACCCTGCATCAACGTGTTTGGCCTTGGCACAAAGGTTCATCGAAGCCGGCTGTGATCCTACCACGCGTAATTCTAGGGGGAGCGCGGTCTTCCAAGTTGCATTGAAACGTGGGTACACCTCGATCCTGGCACACCTTCTGTCATATGGCGCGCTTCCCCCAAAGGTACTTCTGGCCGCGCTGCACCACCGCTCGACCCCTGAGATGGTCAATTGCTTACTCCAGCATGGTGCTGATGTGAGCTGCATGCCAACTGATGACGCCAAAATGACTACGTTTGCATACACCCCATACTTTGCGATGATTACCTAGGAAATCTTGTCCTGTCGACGTGATCTGGAACCTCCACGAAAGTTTGCATGATCTCGAGTACAAAAGAGAGAAAACAATGTTCGACGGGTACGGCCCCTCACGCTCACCCCTCGACTCGAAGCACACTTTCCTACAGGTGATTCGGCCTCGCCGATTATGCCCCAACGTGTTGCAACCCTGACGACGCTGCTTTAAGAAAGAGGACTGACGGGTTCGATCCGTGCTCGAGGCGCAACGTTGGCACTCGCGAAGCATAACAGGTGGCGGCCGCAACTCTGCAAACGGAGGAGGACAAGGCATATCGAGCCCTAACTACAATTTGGGTGCCACGTTGGCCGACACGGGAACAGTTCTAGGAGAGGAATAGCATAACTGGCGCGTTTGAACGTTTCCATACACGTCGTGGCGTCTGCGAGTGACATGACATGACTGTTCCTGCGGATAGAGCGTATTCTATCACGCAATTTGAACGTACGGTGCACATGCTTGCGAGGACGATACGTCCGAGTCACAACTTGGATATGGGACTGTACCTCGTTATAGCCTGGTGTGATGGAAAAAAAAAGCGATAGACGAGCTGGGATGAGCCTCGGTTGATTGCGAGCGTGTGACAGCCAGCGCGAAACAAGCACACTGATGATACCGCAGAGTGAACGCGCAGGGCCGTTGGGAAAGGGGAGGTGGGAGTGCGCAAGCGTGGGGTTGCATGGTCAGTATAAATCGACAAGTGGGTGCTTCTCATCATCCCGAGAGGCGCCTACGGGCGCTCGATCGATTGGAAACGGCGGAAAGCGAAAAACGCGTTCCTAGGGACATTCCCAACCTGCTGGAGTTAACTCGAAGGAGGACTCAAACCCGCACTTGTAGGTTGGAGGACATCTGAAAAGGCTGCACTCAGAGAGAAGCCACTGTAGCGGGGGGTTCTATGGTAGAGCCGTATGATCAGCGGTGTATTAGACAGAGACAGAGGGTCGTTCATCGGAGTTCCCACGATTAGCATGAACTGGCAATTACTCCGTAATTCGGTTGGGCTCAATCAGCGTAGGCTCCTAAGCTACGTCGTAGAGTGGAAAGGCTCTATAATCCAGTCGCCAACACACAACGCGTGTACGTCCTCGTCGAAGTACCTACCCATATACACTTGGCAAACACTGCTTCAGCTACGGTACTCCCAGAATTTCCTCCAAAACTCGTACACTCCTTTAAAACAAGCATCGATCTCATGTGCAGAAGAAGCAAAGAAAGTCATTCAATGTGTGTGAACCCCACGCCTACCTTTCGAGCTCGAAGCACTCTTTCTCACAGACGGTTGCGCCTGCACCGATTACATGCCAACATTTCACAACCCTGGCAGCGCTAAAAGAGGAGGATCGATAGATTCAATTCGAGCAACCCGGGGGCGCTGCTTAAGGACTCACAAAGAGGTACAGTGGCAGATGGTGGCCGCAACTCTGACATTTCCCCCCTCCGGATCGATAGCGCCATTGGGTGTGGCTGCATTCGTGGTCTACTCGCAATCGCTCCATCATCTCGCGGACGAGACGTTGTCGCGTCGAGTTTGTGTTAAGCATGCTCGTTTGGCAGCGAGGTTGTCCAGAGGAGACCGATGGGGATATCGATGTTGACTGCGATCCCGAGGTCGATGCGAACGATAGCGTGGATATTGAACTCGGCCGTGTAGAAGAGGATGCGGACGCGGGTGCGGGTGCAGCTGGGGTCGGTGCGATGTGTCCCGGTCGTCCAATCGAACTGGAGGCAGTAGTCATAGCGCGCACCGAGTTGGATTGAGGACGTTGTACGGAAGCCTGAGTTACAGGCCGCGCAGGGACTATGGGTCGGGCAGGAATTACGGGCTGTGCAGGGAGTCGCGCTGAGGCAACTATTAGTGGTGCCTGTGCAGGCCTCGGAGCCGCAGTCGGATGCACAAAAGGGTTGCGTGCTGGGACGGCGGGGGCGGGGGCGGGATGTGCCCGCTGCGGTTGTACGTTGCGTCGTGCAACCCGCTCTCGACCACCAAGTTGTGCATCCACCCTCTCTTCGGCCGCTACCAACAGACGCCGTTCGTCCCATTGGGGACAGACGCACGTTTTCCATCGTGCGCGACAAAGATAGCAAAATTCGGTTCGGCATCGGCACGTCATGTGGAAGCAGCCCACGTTGAGCTCAATCATCTGTGAACAGCCTGGGCAGCGGGCCCATCCAGCAGTACGACCGAGCTCAAGGACTTGGGCTGCGTCTGCATCCGGACGGCATGCATGAGTCCAGTTGCCAGGGTGCCGCTCCCGACATTTCCCACATGTTTGCCTTCTACAGTTGGGTTCAGGGCACGTGTAAACTTTGTTGGAGAACAAGCCTTCTGAGACGGGTCCGAGGAACCGGCTGCAGGTAGGAGAGGAACAGTAGACGCGCTTGAGAGTACCAAACTCGCGTTCTTTTTCTCGGAATGTCGTGATGAGTGCTTGCGAGAGATGAGACCGGACCTGTGCGAAGGGAATGTTTTGCCTGCAGCAGCGAGGTGGATAGAGCGTTTCGTCCCTCGTCGAGGACTGGAACAGATCTGTGATGCAAGCAATGTCATAGTAATGACCACATGGTGCCCGAACCTCCGCGCCATGGATGGGATCTTGGCAGATGACGCAATCATGCCCAGTCGGGCTGCCGACAGCGATATCTGAGCATGAAATGCGACGTAAACGAACTTGAATTGGACACACCGATTGACGACTGGAGGCCTCGGAGCAGTAGCGCCAATATTTGTCGAGCCCGACTTGGATGCTAGCTGTGAGCCCAAGACCCAGTCCACCACGGAGGAGAACCAGCCTCCCCACGTCTGGGATGGTGTGGTGTTATTTCTGTGGTAGAACTAATAGTCAATGACTGGCGAGGCGCCCAACGTGACACAGCCGCCCCTACCTTGTGGCACGCACAGGTGGTTGGTTTCTATTTTGCTGGGTTCCCGTCCTTGGATGAGCCCGGATCCCTCAACTGAATTGGAATGACGATGGCAAACACCAACTCACCCACTGGCACGACCGTTTGGGTGAGGAACTGCTGGACGTGGCGTCTGTACTGCTGGCCTCCTAGGTTCGTCATCGATGTCCTCGCCAGCGGCGACGCGCTGTGCCAACGTCCGATCTTGAGCCAACGCGCGCGCCTGCTGTAACAAATCATTCATAGCAATGTCGTGATCGGACAATCGTTCACCGGCGCCCACTCTGCGGGCGAAAAATGTCTGTATCTCGTCCATCTCGTCGAGACTGAGCTGGTTTACGAGCGCCAGCAAGTCTTGCTCATAGGCACTTTCGACACTCTCCCTTGCCGCGAGTCCCGCGGGAGGGACTCGCCGGGAAGGGCCGGCAACGTTCATGGGAGAGGGAAGAAAGAACTCGGGGATTAGGCGCCTTCGGGGCCTCCCTTTTGTACCCCCTCGACACGTGCAAGTACTTCAAGTTGGCTCCTGCTCACGATTGGTGCGTGCTTTGTGCTTGCCTGAATTTCCTACACGTATGTCTGCCCCGAGCCATGCGCTGTTGGAAAGGCGCTGCGACATCCTATAACCACTACTAGTGTTGCGTCCACCGTGTCAACTTCGGCTGGACAGAAAACATGCAATTATGTAATCGGAGCTGTGTCTCCTTATGAGGATGTCAATCACGTGAGCTATCAGTAGCCTACTCAAGGCTCTAAACTTTTGCACTTGTTCCATGAAAGCCTGTACGATATTCAAAATAACGCTGATCTCGTCTATAGAAGAAGTAAGAAGAGTCTCTCAATATATACAAACTCCTCGCGCCTACCTGTCGAAATCGAAACACACCTTCTTAGACGCACAGACGACATGTCGACACTCACGATCCTCACAACGCTGAAAGGAAAATGGGATGATAGATTTCATTCGAACAATCCTGAGAGCTGTTTAGCACACACAAAGAGATACAGTAACAGGTCCTGGTAGCCGCAACTCTGACGCATTCCGCCTGCAGGCCGGCGCTGCCACTGGGTGTGGCTGCATATGTGGTCTCCCTGCAATTGCTCCATCATTAGACGTTGTCATATTGTTTCACCGCTCTTTGCCCAGGGAGGTTGGTCAGAGGAGGCGGACGCAGATGGGGATACTGAGGCTGATCGTGTGAAAGCAGGTGCAGATGCCGAGGTCGATCCTGTGGAGGCATCTCGCGCATGGCATCGCGCAGCCGGGCCCCTTCCAAGTCGTACATCCACCCTCTCTTCTGCAGTCACCGTCAGACCCTGCTCATCCCTATAGACACTCGCATGTATTCCAATGCGCGTGACAGAGGTAACAAAATTCGGTTCCGCATCGACACGTCATGTGGGAGCAACCGACGTCGCGCTCAATCATTTGTGAACATCCAGGACAGTGGGCCCATCCAGCAGCGCGGCCGAGCTCGAGGACCTGGACGGCGTCTGCATCCGGACGGCACACATGGGCCCGTCTCCCAAGATACCGCTCTCGACATTTCCCACACGTTCGCATTTTGCAATGTCGTGCGGGGCATGTATAAACTTTGCCACCAAAAAAGCCTTCCGAGACGGGTCCTAGAAACTGGCTGCAGGTAGGAGAGCAGCAGTAGACACGTTCGCGGATACTAAACTCGCGTTCTTTTTCTCGGAATGTCGTGATGAGTGCTTGTGAGAGATGAAGTCGGACCTGCGTGAAGGGAATGTTCTGGCCGCAGCAGCGAGGTGGATAGAGCGCTTCGTCCCTCGTCGCAGACTGGAACAGATCTGTGATGCAAGCAATGTCATAGTAATGGCCACAGGGTGCACGAATTTCTGTGCCACGGATTGGATCTTGGCAGATGACACAGTCATGTCCAGTTGGGCTGCCAACGACAGTGCCTCAGCAAGAGATGGGAGCGTAAATAAACTTGATTTAGAACACACCAATTGAATGCAGTACGTCTCAGCACAGTGGTATTTGTCCGACCAGGCTTAGATGCTGGTTGTGAACCGAAGACCCGCCCCACGACAGTGGAAAACCACCTTCGCCACCTCTGGGACTGCGGGGTGCCACCTCTTCGGGTAGAATATGTCAAATTTCGATAGAACGTGAAACACGATATCGTCCCTACCTTGTATGCACAGGCGGCTGATTCCCATTTTGCTGGGTTCTCGACCTTGGATGTACCCAAATCCTTCAACCAAATTGGAGCGACAGTGGCAAGCACCAACTCACCGACGACGGTCTCGATGAAGGACTGCTGCGCGGCGTGGGGCCTGTACTACTGGCCTCCTGGGATCGTTCAACCAAATTGGAACGACAGCGGCAAATACCAACTCACCGACGACGGTCTCGACGAAGAACTGCTACACGGCGTGGGGCCTGTGCTGCTAGTCTCGCAGGTTCGGTATTGACAGCAGCAATGCGCTGTGACAGCATCCAGTCTTCGTCGTGGTGTGCAGCGACGTGCTGCACCGGCATCCACTCTTCGTCAAGGTCTGGAGCGACGTGTTGTTCCAGCATCCAGTCTTCGTCGAGGTCAGCAGCGACATGCTGTATCGACACACAATCTTCGTCAGCAGCTGTCCAATCCTCGTGGAGATTAGCAGCGATGTGCTGTGCCAGCATCCGGTCTTCCTCGAGGGCAGCCAGCGGCTGCACCTGTTGTAACAACTCGTTCATAGCAACCTCATGATCCGACAACCGTTCACCGTCGTCCACTCTACAGGCGAAAAACGTCTGCATCTCGTCCACTTCGTCGAGACTGAGCCGATTGACGAGTGCCAGCAAGTCTTGCTCATAAGTGCTTTCAACTCTCTCGTTCTCCCTTGGTGCGCATCCGAGTCGTTCAGGAGGGACGGCTCGCCTGGAGGAGGGACCAGCAATGTTCATGGGAAAAGGAAGAAGGGAGTTGGGGAATTAGGCGCCTTCCCGTTTGCATCCTGCCGACACGTGCAAGTACTGTAGCGTTATTGCTGCATGTAGGTACAGCCTCAAGCTGCTTCAATTCTATGCATCAAGCGCACGGTTCCCGCTACTAAGCGTTGTACATGATAGATCGCCTTGCCCTCGTACAAAGATCGGTGTCACCCGTGGCACTAAGCAACCTATAGCTTTGCGGCAACCGTCTCATGACTCTCATCGCAGACGCGACGGCCCGAATGTGTTTGTACGACTGACTTCCAGATTATATCTGCGACCACGTTGGGATGGGTTTGAATAATCTATAGTCGCCGGTCAACAAGACACTGCCATGGACCACAAGTCCCGAACGCATACGAGGTGTCCTGCTTCTGGTACCGAAGTGACGCTTGCGAACCTCCATTTTCCCCGTGACGCATTGTGCAGCACGTCCTGGTGCCATTCGGCTGGTCTTTGGGTTAATCGCTTGTCAGTTCATTTAGCTTTATGAGAAATCAATGCTCACAAAAAGTCAATAATCCCACCATACGTTATATGTGTGGGGATCTCTTCCATAAGGTGGGGCAATAGTCTATATGCGGCACTATGTGCCCGGTGATCCCGGTAGGTGGCCTTCGGTAACATATTTCAATACCGTC
>JBBPMG010000180.1:0-36292 GCA_038090195.1 Boletellus deceptivus
TTGCCCCTCTTCGCTGCGATTGATGCGTTGCACGACAACTTTCCGTACAAGGACCTTGATCTTGTCACTGATCGCAACGGGCTCCGAAAGTTGTTTCGCTGCGTTGATGGCCTGAACCCTCGCAGCGAGAACGACTTTCGGATCGACGTTGACGTGTACGGCAAGACATGCTTGTTTACGAGACGGGAGGAGAACACGATGATCCTCGGGCAGAACACGGGCTATGGTGACGAGTACCTCAAAGCCACCACTAGAGCTCCTGCTGGCTACGAGAAACCGCTTGATTATCATCGGGTCATCACCTACGTAAGTCGTGGTCGCTTCGAACCTCTGACGGCCCGAGCCCATGCGCTTTCTTACTTATTGGTAGAAATTCGGGGGCCTGAAAATCCTGCTCGGCTTCAGCGCGGAAGCTTGCATAGAACAGAAGGAAAACGATGACGGCCACCTTGCCTCGTTCTCGTCGCTGTCCATCGGGGACAAGGCCCTGGAAACGACGAAGCCGAAAATTCCACCCCCTGCCGGACTTAACGTCAAGGTCACCTCACCTGCCTCTCTCGTCCCGCAATCCGATCTAGTGGAGGTGAAAACGAGGTCCAATTATCGTGAAGTTGATTGGAGGGATATCTATCCTCAGGTGTATCTATCCCAGACGCCTTGGCTCTACATGGCGAGGCACAGCAACGGCGTCTTTCAACCGGTCGAGAAGATAGCGCTCACTGGCGAGCAGATGAGGCCGTATGCGGAGACCATGGAAGGTTCCCTTGGCAAGCTGAGGTACTTGCTGAAGACGATACTGAAGGCGGTGCGCGAGCAGGGAGAGGGCGTTCCTTTGAGTTTGGTGTACCAGAGTGGAAAGCTGTCTCTCTGGAAACGCAAAGAAGGCAGCGGGAAACCTCTCGGGGAGGCCATCGTGTCCAGATTCAGGAGCTGAAGGCGGTGATTGGTAGCTCGTGGCTGTGTTCTGTTGCAGTCATTAGGAACCGAATGAAACGCGCACCGTCTTTGCCCCCAGCCCACACCTCCCAGAAAACAACCAGCACTCCATGGCCACCGTTAAGACCTCTCCACCTCCTCCCCTCGACCTCATTTTCCCCCAAGAGTTGATCTCACCCGAGGTTGCGGGGCGGCTCCCCTCAGGGCTGACGGTGCGTGCCATAGCGTCAGGATGCGTCCAGGAGTGTCTGACTGCCCGCTTGCAGATCCGGCCTCTCGCGTCGACGGACTATAGGCGCGGCCACCTCGACGTCCTCACTGTCCTCACCATCGTCAGCGACCTCGGCGAGGCAGCCTGGGTCGCCCAGTTCGACGCCCTGCGCGCCCTGCCCAAGACGTACTATTCTCTCGTCATCGTCGACGATGCGCGCGATCGCATTGTTGGCGTCGGCACCATCTTTATCGAGCGCAAGTTCCTGCGCGGGCTCGGCAGCGTCGGCCACATTGAGGACATCGCCGTCGACAAGAGCCAGCAGGGCAAGAAGCTCGGGCAGCGCATCATCGAGGCCCTCACGCACATCAGCGAGAGCATCGGCTGCTACAAGACCATCCTGAATTGTAACGATGACAACATAGGTGCGTGGTGTTTCGCTTTGGCGCTGGGTGGCACGCTGATTCGCGTGTATAAACAGTCTTCTACGAAAAGTGTGGCTACGTAAAGAAGGACAACGGGATGGTAAGTACTGGTCGTCACCTTGCTTTTGGTCATGGCAACCGACGCGGCCACTTTTCAGGCGAAGTATGCGCCCGAACACCCAAACGTGCCCAGACTGTGAACCAATCTTACTGTTCGCTCCTCACGATACACACATGGACTTGCACGCCGATATCAACCTAATTTCCGCCCGCTGGCTTACGGTACACAGGCATTCATCATGATCTCGGACCCCCGTAGAACTCTGTATCATAAATTCTCCGTAGATATGCCCCAAGTCGTCTTTGTTTTCAATCAACGGTCGAAAATTCCAACCACATGGTGAGGCATAGCATGCATGTCGGCATCGGTTATACCATAGGAGGAACGTGCGATACATGTGTGGACCAGTCTTATCCAAGCAGGTTCGCTTATCGACCACCCTTGCCACCCTTCATTTGTTGTTTCGAGACCTTTGGTGCAGTGCTGACTGGCGCACGGGTAGCAGGCTGTGGTATCGCAAACGAACAAAAGTGTCCCGTTAGCAGCGCAGAAGGGCCGAGGGATCAGCCGCGAGGCGAACCTTTGCCTTCTTCGATTCCTTTTCCTTTTTTTCGGTCTTGGCCTTTTGGATAGCGGCCAGCCGTGCTTGCGTGCGGACTGCGGCGGTCTGGTTTCGCTTAGCAGCGATGGCCGCGAGGTCGGCACCGACAATGCCACGCTGGTGCTTAACCGTCCGGCGCGAACGCTTCTTGGCAACCTCCTCGGTGATACCCTTCTTGTGCTGGCGACGGTACAATTGCGTCCACGCGATCTTGCGCGGGTTCTTACGCTGGAGGAAGAGGGACGAGTTCTTGGAACTGGCGAAGCGGAAGACCTGCGAATAGCAGCGGGTACAAGTTGAGTTGGCCCGTCCCGGGGTTCACGCAGAGATGGATACACGATCCGCAGAAACGGGGGGAAGAGAGGGTATAACTGTGCCCTGGCGCTCACCTTGGAGTCCCCGCGGACGAAGAGTTTGCCCTTTGAAGGGTAGATGCGGTAGCCCGAGAAGGAGTCGATTTCGAGCTTCTGCACTCCGCAAAGAATGGACGAGTCAGATCGGCGAGGCGTCTTTCATGACATGGTCATGCACGCACCATCTGCACAAGAAAAAGAGAGTGGCGGCGCAAACACAAGGAAAAGGAAACAGTCAGCGGAGCGATCTAAGGCGGGCTGAAACAAGACCAAGAGACGAGACCGCCGTATCCAGCGCCTCATTGCTCCATCCAGCCATCCATTATGCCAACGACAGGTTCTTGAAATTTCAAGTACAAAGTAGAGTAGTAGATGCATCTTGCGAACGGTCCTCGCTGTATCCGGGGGTGAATTCGAGCTCACCTTGGAGGATTATCCGGGACTTGCTGATCCTGTGGTGTCGTAGGAGGACTGGCGCTCTGGCGGAAGCTGAATATCGGATTATCCCGATCCCGCCGATTACAAATCAAGACGCCTTCGGTAGTCGATTTGACCATACAGCCGTATCATACATACAACTATTTGAACTTCATGTGAAGTGAAACGCATAGTGAATGGTTTCTACATTTACTTTCCGCCCTCCCCCTTGTTTAAGGCTGGACATGCCCCACATTACGCCTCTTCACGTTCCATCTGCCGCAACCGTTTCTGGCGCCTTAGCGCAAGGTGCATCATCACAAACAACAGACATCCGAGGATCGCAATAATCTACCCGGATGCGCGTCAGTCGTTAGCCTGTGTAGACGGCCCCACAAGATCGTACCCCGCTGAATAGCGACGGTCGCCACCACTGGTATTGTGAAGTAAGTAGCGCACCCGAGACGGGCCCGGCTTTAAACAACACAGGTGCTCAGTGACCATGTGAGATTACCGCGAGCAGTAGGACATACCAGCGAGAGCACCGATCCCGGCGACCGTCACCCCAATCCCCATACGAGCGCTAGATCATAATACATGATGGTCACCATTCAGCATTCGGGCGTACGGGACAACGAACCCAAGTTCCGGGAGGTCATTAGTAAGGAAGGCGATAAGGGGCCCCAAGAGTGCTATGTCTGTCCAATCGACTTTTTGTTTAGCTCAACTGTCCAATTTTGACAAAAAAAAAGAGACTGACAGATCCCCGAGAAGTAACCGTAAATCCCTCCCAGTACGACGACCGAAGGAGTACTACCCAGACCAATCATAGCGAGGATTAACACGCCACACGCGCCGGTCGACACGATCATTAGCAAAGTTACGCTAACACGGTATGTGATGAGTCCGGTAGACAGGCGCCCTACCAGGCTTGCGCCATTCAAAATAACTAACTGCACGAGTAGCAGGATCTTAGTGTTGCATGACATAAATAGCAATCACGCACAGAGTAGAATGAGAACGTCTCCGAATTTCCGTGCTGAATAGAATCCAACTGCAAGTAAAAGAGAGGAAAGTAGAACCCGAATTGAAAGAATAGGAACCTGTTGTGTCGACAGAACTGCTCATCAAAGATAGCCATGTTCATGGTTAACGAACAAAGCACGTACCCGGCGCTCATCATACAAAACGGAGCATCATAGATGATACGTCTTCCGACGGCCAAGTAGTTCACAGGACGTTTAGGTGGCTCCAACCGCGTACGGATAAGGAGACACGAAATAAAAAGCAGGACGCTGACGAAGGCAGCGCTTATTCGCACACCGTTGGCAAATCCTACGGACCGGTTAAACAAATAATTTAACATGATAGGATGTGTGACTGCTCCAAGCGAGGAGCCTGAGGCTGCGAGGCTCATCGCAAGAGTACGACGCTTGTAGAAGTAGTGAGATATCACTGCCAAGCTCGGAACATACATGGTTCCTAAAGCCAACCCCAAGCCAATTCCTTGAGCCAGAAAGATCTACAATTCTGAGTCAATTAAACGGTTCGTTCAATATCTGGATCGCAGAATGAGCACCTGGTAATATTGACCCGGTTTAGCAAGTGAGAGCATGAAGAGAGTGAATGACTGCAGTAACGATCCGCCAATTAGCAGATGATAGCTTTGCACAATTAGCGCGGAATCTCGGATGCCAACCGAGAGACGTACAAGTAACCCCGATCAAAGAGTATACCTGTCACAAGACTGAAAGCGCACACCAAAAACGCGTTGACGCTTCCTATCCATCTATCATGCATGTTTTTTTTTTTTTTTTAATTCTGTACACATTCATAAAACTGTGAAAACTTACGATATCGCCGAGGTAGATTCATTAGTCAGATAGTGGAGGGTGTAAAATTCTGCAGCTATCAGTACATGGACATGAGTACATGAACGGGTCCCTCACCTTGATAAACTCCAAACGACGAGGCGTAACTTGTCTTTTCTGAGCACCCAGATTGCCCACAAAAAGGTGGTGGACGAGCCTACGTACCCGAAGCAGCAGAACTGGACAATCGCCCTGACAATAAAACAGAAGGATTCGGAATCATTGATATCAAAATCCAGCAAATGACTCTTACACGCCGATAACCGTGCACCATGCTGCTCTACCGCCTTCCGGAAAGTGTTCGAGGTCGAATTCTTCCCTTTCCGAGTCTTTGACTGTATCCAAAACAACGCGTGGCGGAATTTCTATCACGGTTTGAATCGATGGGGCGTCTGAAGGCATCTATGAACTGAGACAAGCTGAAGGACTCCACCCCGAGGCATTTTTATTCTCCGCGGAAACGAGCGTCAAGACCCTGCGGGAAATCCATGCGAGGGTCCAAAAGGCCGGTCAGCAGGTGCCCCTGTACATGACAACAGTTCCACCCGTCATCGTCATTTGTCAGTACACAACAGTGACGTACTCACTCTCATCGTTCATGGGTAGACACGATCCCTACGGCATATCATATAGTGCGGCAAACTACCAAGAACGAAATCGAGCAAGACCGTCGAAAGCTGACTGTGACCTGGCCTGTAGAGCATTACCGCTGTTCGCATAATAGTCGCCTGAAATGTGGAGCAGGTGATAGCATTAGAGTGAAGTTTGCATTCGGCTTGTGCGACTCGATGGCTGCGTCAAAGAGAGTCCTATTGACCACGTGGGCGACGGTGATTATCAACCCCAAGGGTCTGTTGTGATCCCCTTTCGTCTCTCATTACCACGCTTCCATGTCATACCAGTCTGATGTTAAGTTTGCGCAGCTGAAGTAGGAGATACACCTGTCACCGGCATCATCACTTCACCGGGGTAGCTGACAAAAAAAGTCAGGTGTGCATATCGCCTTAAGTAGGGTTGCACTGGATGTGGACAGTCGCCTCTGCGAAATGACGTATGTGAGAGATAATGACTCTGCTGGTGCACGCTGGTTCCCCTCGCAAGCTCGGTCAAGGCCTCAAAAGCAGGAGCCGGCAGAATCAGACAGCCCTTCCTGTACCATGTGAGTCAGGCTGGGGTTATGAACAAATCAATATTATACTCTACCAATTTGCGTCGATGATGTCAAGGTGTTTTCGAAAAGAGCAGAGTTACTCACATACTAGGGTCTACTCAGATACTGGCGGAACTGCCATGACCCGTGGATACTTCATAAACGGTGTCACGGCCTAAACTTGATCCCGCCAGACGAAACAGGAACGGCGTTGGCGCTCAAGCGCTCACCTGCCAACAGGCCCAGGGAAACTCCAAGTGAACGGTTGTACCAGTCCGATACTCGGACTAGTCCGCAAGCTTGTGGTTCCTGTGCTTACGGCATCTCATTCCAGCTTATCGGATTGGGAATCCGAACTTCCAGCTAAACTGAAAGAGCCACCCAAATTGGTGTGCCGCAGGCCCGCAGCCTGGATGCCTAAGCTTACAAGTGTGTTCGTATCCTCATCGACAGCTAGCACGATATCCAGTGCATTGCCCCCACATCCAGGTTACTACCAATGGCGTTATGTCCTCCAAGGACAACACCACCTTCTATAGATCATATATACCAGCAGCCTCATCCGACGGAGCGGGAGCTAGGTCATTAGGCGTCACACGCTATTTGAACAACATCGCGCGCTACAATAACCGCATTCAGTCTAGGAACAATTTGAGGTGCGTTTTCGGGACACGCCCCCAGACCTTGCACTCCAACTTCTCATGAGACCTGGCCGCACTACTTGAAAGAGGAAGCCATCTGTTGCCTGAAATTTACACATAATTGGGATCACGGGGTACAGTACATGCCGCGGGCCCCTGCACTTTTTGTTTATTTGAGGCTAGCTTTTCACTTAGATAGGATCGCCTGCCTCGATAGGCACCGTTCCATCCCCAGCGCCACCGTACAAATGCATTCATCCCTTCTGATGGAAGTATTCTACAGTTCCCACAGTCCGGTTTATCTCCATGCGCAGCAGTCGTGCCTGAGAACCCACTGTATTAGCGGAGCACCAAGGAGCTGTCAAGGGTTAAGCCGCATGCCCACCAGGCACGCCCAAAACTTGAAGGGCTCGATGGGCGCTCGCTCGTCAAAGCCTCCTGTCGTCGCTGTCACCTATCTCACCTCGACCATGGGGACAAAGACACCCTTTTTCGTAGCGTGGTACATTGAGACATAAGCTACGACAGCCGGGGAAACGAACATGTTGTGCCGTTTGTCACGTTTGTCAGGTCGGCACCGCACGTTTGTGTTATGAGCCTTGGCTGCAAAAGGCAATTCCAGACTCCGCTTGGCCTTTTCTTCTTCATGACAAATTGGGTTGTGCTGACATTAAGTTCACACTGTGTGTGTGAACACAGGTCAAACGAGTTTTCAACTAGCAGCAAGTAAGATACATCGTACCACATATATAAAACGATCTTTTCACCCTAGGCGAGCACTCGAAGACTATCTACGTGAGGTTGTCCCCCAGGTCAATGGATAAGAGTCATCAATGGGCACGGATCATGGTCCGTGTACGTACGTTGGGTATCTTTCGCCATAGCATCCCCTAGATTAGCTTCACTGAGTCGTGGCATTCACACATTGTCGCTTCCGTCCGGAAGATGCAGGCTTGGCGTCTGCAGCTGTGATGTCGCCTCCCTGCTGTCGAATTCTTGTGTATCCCCTGCGTCAAATTTGATTGCCGAACCTGTGTGTCTAAATGTATCCTGATCCCATGCGTTTCCCGCCATCACTCGAAGGATCAGCATCTGTGGCGATATGCACTGCGTGTCGTGCTTAACTTGGCCCAGCCGCTATATAAAACACGACGAGAACACTCACCATCATCATGATATACACACACACGAACGCCACAGATGTTGGACTCCCTACCCCCATCGATACCACAAAGGCAATGCCAGAGAGTGTGTATGGAAGCACAGACTCGACCACGGCAGACACGACGGAAAAATACATCGTGGCGTATGCGCGCCCCAGATGTGCTCTGACCGCCCTACCATGTTGCAGTACTCGGTAACATATCATGCATGTCAGGCTTGCATGCAGGACCACGGAGACGACGTAATACACGACCACGAATTGGGCGGCCTGGCCAGAAAACCAGTTGCCTCCTGGCGAACTGCTGGTCCAGTCGACCAAGGTTCCCAAAGCTAAGCAGAGACGGGATGAAATACACACGATGTAACAACCCAGGATAATTACTCACCGAGGGTGACCACCCATAAAATAACGGGCATGACTATGACTCGGCGGCAGTTCCATACAGTCCAGCACCGATAGATCTAGAGCCGGTCAAGTGGACATACATTACAAACATCATGACTTATCTTACCATGAGAGCGTCCGTCATGAGTTGAAGCAAGACGACCGTTGTTGTCCCACAATCTACGTACCAAACCGAAATGTTTGCATTCCAGTATGCGCTAGGACCTCCGGGATAACTAGCGTCCACCAACCACATTTTCTCGTCGAATATTGACTGAGTGGCTATCCAGACTGTGACCGAGAACACCATCACGACACTGAAGAATGCGTAAACCACATTGGATCTCTTGGATATTCCGCCACCGGTCAGCAAGATACGTATCGTTCTAAAGCAGAGGAGCAATTCGACACCTGGATACAACCACCGAGCATGCATCATGGATGATAGACATATCATCGCAAGACTCACCATACAGAATTTCTGCTATGGTCATCCCGATGTAGAGTGAATTCTGGAATGTGAGGCCACCGGCAGGGGATCCCGAGAATGGCGTCGCCATGGTCCGACGGGGGGCATGGGTAGATCCACCCATCAACTTTATACGTTAGCAAACCCCCCCACTCCCCGATCCGTAAAGTCTGCACAGATCTGTATAGACTTACAAAGTATCACGAATATATTAATCAACGTTCTTTCACTCACAGGGTCCCTTGGGTTGTTCGGGAGAAATGAAATCCGCATGTTGAGTACGTAGGCGACATGATAGTGTTAGAACTTGCGGCCGGAAAGCGGCTTTTCCACGGGAAGGGCTGAGTTATTCGGAGGGGAAGATCCTAGAGAAGTGGCGCTAGTGACCCGTCGTGTACACCGGCACGCTACGATGCGAGGCGACCGTTTCTCGCACGGAAGAAGAAGCCAAAGTTCAATTGTAGGAACAGTTTAATGTTCGAGCACAATTTCTTCACGGGTGAATGTACTGGGCTGCCTGAAGGCTATGGTCAGAATTTGATTTCCGAAATGCCTACAGTCAAGTGTGGGTTTCCAAGCAAGCAAAATCCACAAATTGGAGAAGCCTGTGTCTGAGTTTTAGCCTACACAATTGAGTGCCGAGAAAAGTCAGGGAGGATGAATGACATGAATGTTTGTTCACAAGCCCAAGTCCTTAAAAGGAAGAGTTTACTTTGCTGCAACTGACAACAAGCCGCCTTATTCGGTCGAGGTTTGCAGGTTAGTGTCCAAGCAGATAGTATCACCTGAGCACTGAGACCCGTGGCTCGTTCCCACCGACTTCACGGATTGGGGACAAGTCGCCTATCACCGATTATCGTACATAGGAGCCAAACAGAGAGGTGAGAGACGACCATCCTTGCAACTTACTTGTCATACCGTCTGGGGAGACTAATTTCGCCATTCAAAAAGTGACAGTGAGACACGGCGAGCGGTCACAGAGTGATGTCTTCAGTGGTCCCCCCCGCGCTGTCACCACCGAACTCCTTTCGTCGCACCCATATACGACACCCTGCCTACGACCTCAGCGCTCAGCTCTGGGTGCTCTCAGTCTCAGCTGCGCCCGCAGGCTCTCGCTCCAAGGCTTTCCACCCGCCCTACAGCTCATGCCTCTGACTGGGCTTGCACAACCGTTTGGGGTCAACGCACTTCGCGCTCGCTCCCAGCCGCACTCTCCCCACTCCCATCCACTCCTGCACTCTCCTGTGTGCGACCGCAGGAATGTCCAAAGACTGGCGCTCGAGCCTGCATCACTGGGTTCCTATACCTCGCTGGTAAGACGGTCCCACACATATAGCATCGACCCTGCGGATTCCAAACGTGAAGTCGGTAATTCGGACACCACGATATACCACGTTTGGATCCAAGAGTGATAGCTGACATGAGATAGATATCAGAATCATGGTTGGTTCCCAGAGAGCCGAAAGTCGCAGGGAAAACATGAGAGCAGACCAACGCAGATGACTCGAGGGTCGCCCGATGTCCAGAGTTTTGCTGGCATGGCAGCAGGACCCCGATTGACCCGAAATCAGCCCTGAGATGTAATTACTACAATCAATCACCTACGTAGCGCTGGGTGTCTCGCCAATTCAACTTTGAAGTGCGACATGTGAAAAGTGGAGTGGTACCCGGTGACAATACCACTATAGGTCGATTGACAGTGTTGTTGGCTTATCGACGTCATCTGCAGTCATCGAATGGTTGGGTCCCACACGAGGTCGTCTGGTTGAGGAGCAAACGATAGATCTGAGCGACACCTTTCGACGAAGTTTGACAAGCGTGGTAGATGCAGACGAAGACATCCTGCCCACCAAGGAAAGAGTCCGAGTGAACGTCCATTTCCAGGGCATACCAGTGACGATAAGATGGTACGACCTGTTGGCTCGAGACTGAGACGTGTCTGGGCTGGATGGCAAGGGGCAATGCCAAGTCGGCCTACCGACGCATGTGACACGTCACACGGTTTGCCTGTCCTGTCCTCACTGCCTCATCGCTGAGCGCCGCAGTCAACCACCAGCACAAGTCGTCCCCTCATCTCGCTTTGTACGGCAAGTAAAAACACTACCAACCCGTCTCCCTCACTTATTCAACCACCTCTTTTTTACGCAGAGTCGTCATGTTCGTGTTTCCTCGTGTTCATCCTTCCCTCTGTCTTAGATCTTCCGTACCCTAGGTCCGAACCTTACGACCCCTACCTCCCTCGCAGTGGCTCGTCATCGAATCCGTCGGGATCCCAGGGAAATGCCAAGACCGCAGCAATTCAACAGCAAATTGACGACACCGTTGGAATCATGAGGGAGAACATCACAAAAGTTGCGGAGAGAGGCGAGCGGCTGGATTCGCTGCAGGACAAAACTGGTGAGTTTTCTTTATCACCGTGATACATCAGAGGTTCTTATACAAGTTTGCCGACAGATAACCTTGCCGTCTCCGCTCAAGGCTTCCGTCGCGGAGCAAACAGAGTACGCAAGGTGAGTGTATGCCGTTCTCCCCGTAGTATCAGGCTGACTCTGTCTAGAATATGTGGTAAGCTTCGTTTGATATATTGTTCCAATGCGTCGTCTCACTTCCATTGGTGTCAGGTGGAAGGATATGAAGGTAGGCTTAGCTCGTCACGCGAGGGAGGAGAGCTGACTCGGTTCGTAGATGCGTATTATTATTGGCCTTGCAGTGGCCATCATCATCGTCATCATTGTCGTTAGCGTCGTGAAAGCGACACAGCACAAATAGTTGTCGGGTCGTTGCTTTCCCATTGGTTGCATTTCTACTTGCCACAAGTGCTATCTGCCCTTGTCGTGTTTTATCTATGACACGCCTCCCTAATCTGTTGCGGTTCTTTTGTGTCTAGTATTGCGGCTCGTCGAACAGAACGCTGGACTCTGAGCCTGTACTATGGCCTTGGCCCGAATTCAATTTGTTGTGTTAGTCATAAGTGTTCCCACGAGTTGTGCGGGTGATCATAGCACCGCGGTTGTTCTTGACCCCCACCTTTGTTCTCTTCCACGAATCCTATCATCTTTCTTGTGGCTCGTGTGCCCGTGTCTCTCTTTTACCGCTACGTTACTTCCCGTTCTACATGTCGGAATGTCCTCCCACGGCCACAAACAGTCCGCCTCTGTGTCCCAGAACCACAAAGCCCAACTTGCTAATGCCTATAACGAACTCGGGAAGGAGCTCGCTTCCCAAAAGATCAGGGTGATCGGTAATTACACCCTTGGAAAAGTAATCGGCGAAGGCAAGTCTTCTTATCCCATCGACAGGCACTCCTGATAAGATTCCCTCTAGGTGCCTATGGAAAAGTGCGCATGGGCACGCATCGTTTGACATCTACCCGCGTTGCCATCAAGCAGATCCCGAAGGCAATGTCCGCCTCTCTCACCCGTGAAATACACCACCACCGTCAGCTCCATCACCCACACGTCACCCAAATGTATGAAGTTATTGCGACGGAGTCACACATATGGATTGTTACAGAGCTTTGTTCTGGAGGCGAGCTCTTTGATTACCTCGCTGAGAAAGGCCGTTTAGCCGAAGACGAAGCCAGAATAATTTTTGGTCAGCTGTGTCTCGCGGTCGCCTATCTGCACGACAAGGGCATCGTACATCGCGATCTCAAGCTGGAGAACGTGTTGTTGGACGAGCGGTGTCGTGTCAAGCTCGGTGACTTTGGGTTTACGCGTGAGTATGAGAAGGGGATATACATGGAGACATTTTGTGGTACCACGGGATACGCTGCTCCGGAGGTACTACGGGGTCAGAAATACCTTGGTCCTGGTGAGGAGTCGGGCTCCAATTCGATTATACATCTCGCTCACCCAAATACAGAAGTGGACATTTGGTCCATGGGTGTGATCCTTTATTGCCTCATGACGGGCACACTACCGTTTGACGATGATGACGAAGCTATAATGAAGGAGAAAGTTATCAAAGGGGAATTTGAGGACCCAGAGTGGTTGTCCAGAGGTTTGATATTTTGGCCCTTGATGGCTTACCTTGATTGATTTTTAATACAGACGCCCGTCACCTCCTTCGAGATATATTACAGACTGATCCATTGAAGCGTTTGGCGATCCCTCAGATTTTGACATCCCCGTGGTTTACTTCGCGGACCGCCATCATTTCCCCTCCTACAGATGTCGAGGACGATGTCCCTGCATCGCCATCACCTGCTCGCACTGCCTTCCCACTGAGTGTGAAACCTGCAGCCAACGAGGAAAGAGCGCAGGATACAGAACACGTTGTGTCATCGGCGACTTCTGCTACCTCAGAATTGACGTTTATCTCTGCTTCCTCTGAACTTGTACCGTCCGTACCCACAACCCCCGATGATAAGGCCTCTGATCCGTTTCAAGATTCTTCGAAGCCTGTCTCTGTCCAAATTCACTCTAGTCCGAGTCAAAGTACTATTACCAACCGTAACGGAGGGTCCAAAGGCACGAAGGCGCGGCACCCTGAGACTGTAATCGAAGAGGAAGGGAAAGATAGTATGGAGGAGATGCCATCTGCTATTCCTTCCAACCCTTCGCTGATTCCGCCACATCCAACCCGTACGCCTGCCCGCACGAAACGTCGTTCTGTGTCGTCGACACTCTCGGATGGGAATGGCTCGCCACCACGTGACAAACCTCTTGCGCCCCTTCCTCCTCAGGACTTTGCGTGTCTTCTCAGTACACCGGCTCCGATCATTTTCTCGACACCTGCCGAGCGCGAGTTACTGAGCACCCTGAGCACGATGGGCTTTGACACTGCTCAAATTGTGCACTCGGTGATCTCTGATGCATGCGACTCGGCGGGGGCGCTCTGGTGGATGTTGATACGTAAACATGAGAAACGGATTCTCGGTGAAGTCCGCGCTGTCGTTCCAGACTCAGCTATCGGACAAACTCTAGAAGCATCCAAGCGACGGAAAGATAAAGAAGGTGAACGACCCTCCGGTTCTCGGAAGAGGCACAAACATAGTATCGCTATTCAAACCGACGACCCTCCTGCATCCACTCCTCCGGAGTTTGCTCTAGTACCACCTACTCCAACGGCAGTGGCTACTCGTCCGACCACGCCTCCTCGCGCGAAATCGCCTTTTTTGTCGCCTTCTCCGACCACAAACGATTCTTCTGTACGCTCAAATCAATCTACGCCGAGCGGGAGTTATAGGGGAATAGAGCACAAGGATAGAGATTTACTCAGGTTGAAGAGGGATGGAAAAACCCGTTCAGGGAGTGTCAGTATCATGCAGCGAGCGACAACAGCCCTCGAAGCGGCCGGTCTTGTGCGCAAGAAGTCGACGGAAGCGGTTAAAGATCAACGCGACAGTCAGCGGGAGAAGGAGAAACCACGAGAAAATGAAAAGATAACCGGGGATGATCCTCGCAACTCACACGGCAGCGGCAGCTCATCAAAATTAACAAAGTCGCCGCCTGTGAAGGCGAGGGATGCGGCACCAGCATCTTCCTCACCTCCACCCGATCTACCTGCTATACCCGGGTCGCCTTGGGTCATGGCAGGTGAACAGACTCCGTCACCCAGTGGGTGCGCACCGACCCGTGCAAGTTCACCAGGCGATACGTTACGCTCGCTCCCGCATTACACCGATGGAGGGCGAGCTATCGCTCCCAGCCGGAATCGAGCGAGCTTGTTGTCCGCGTTTCGCCTCTGGTTCCAGGAGGACAAGAAGGGCAAACGGAAGGAGACTGTACAACCACTACCGCAAGGTACTACCCGCGGGTTGCAGTACTCCCGGTCATTGGTTGTTCCACCCCCTTCGTCCATGTCCCCTTCTAATAAGAATACGGTCAAGCGGCGCGCGAGTGGAGGCGGGCGAGGTCGCCGTGTGAAGCGTCACTCCGCTTCATCTCGTCGATCCAGTAGTGTCAACTCCCGGAGGTCGTCTAGCAACTCCGCTCAGATTTTCATGATTGAGCAACCGCATACACTTGATCAAATCCCTTCCGTTCAGTCGCTTGGCGCGGAGACACCTAACTCTGAGAGAGGGGATTATTCTTCACGACCGTCTTCTGTACGTAGTTTCAACATCGGTGTTCCTCGGCATCGCAAGTCCCCCTCCACAGGCTCCAATGGGTCAGCATACTATCGCACTTCGTCACCACTTCCCAAATACAATCATCGTAGGGTTGGTTCTTCCTCCTCTACCCGTGTTGTGAGGCACGTCCAGACTACACCCGGGAGCGCTCGCCCCACGCACCACCGTTCGAATTCGGCTGCATCCTCAGTACACTCCCTTGCGTCATCACGACCCACATCATTCTATGAAGCTTCCGAGAGTGAAGCGACACGGACAAGCTCCCCATACAAAGGATATCCATCCAGACATTCATTAGACGACAGCACCCCTAGACGCAGTACAGGCACGTTCATCGCTCAGAAGCGTCTTACTCCGTTCACGAGCCCGCATACTTCTGGTTCATTAGGGCGTGCGCCATGGAAGAAAAGCTGGGGACATGAGCCTCCCGGATGGCAAAGTCGGAGCACTCATCTTCCTGTTGAAGTTCTTGTCATCTCACCAGCGGCAGATATCAGGGATGTGTTTAGTGGGGGGCGACCGAGTTTGAGCATGGGAGATGAGAGCGATTGGGTGGACGAGGATGACGATGTCCCCGAGTTCGCGGGAGGACTGGGGCAGATGCCCGGGAGCACTACGAGCTCGAGTGCGAGTTCGTCATATTTGGCACTAGAGTCACCAATTCCCCTGGTGATGTCACCACTCCCAAGGAATCACAATGGGCACAAGCGAACAAGCAAGGCTCGCACGAGCTCTGGTGCAGGCGTTGTGGGGAGATCAAGAGGCCATCCATCAGCTGGGAAGTCCTCGCCCGCGCCTGGACAAAGTGATGTGGTGTTTGAAGCACCAGAAGCGAGAGGTGGGCGTTGGCAGCTACCCGGGGCGCGTGGCCCTGCCTTTAAGCATGCTATCCAAGAAGAAGACGAAGGCGAAGAGGAATGAGGCCAGAAGAGGTAGGCACTGTTGGTTTGTTCTGACTTTGTGGTCATAGTATTCTGCGCTGTGTTGCTGAGCATCACAGATTCTACGCGTGCAGCACGTCCTATTTTATTATTTATTTCTGGTCTTCTTGTTGGACGTCCTTTCGCTCTATCGTTTGTTTACATTGCTATTTCGCTGATTGAGGGACTACTCGTAGTTCCCTAGGCACACTAGCCTCGTACGATGTCGGATAATCTTCATATTTGTTCCGGTGCTGGTTACGGATTTCGTCTCTTTTCTTACTTGGAGAAGTGCTTAGGATAGGTTGTGCATTGCGTGCATATCATCATGATATACCCCTGTCTCCTTTTTCTTTCCTTACGCCCTCAGGCCTCAGGTCCCCAATCGTTAGTCTGTTTTCGTTCGAAAGAGTGAGTGTGACGAGTCGCGTACGTCACATCACGTGTTGTCACACTATTGTGCTGATGCGAGCTTGGTTCTGGTGCTATCTTTTCACTCATGGCTCGCGGACGCACCTTCGGATTACGTGGAGGGCGCGGAGGACGTGCTGGCTATCGAGGAAGCGTTACTTTCCGTGGGGGACGTGGCAGAGGAAGGGGTGGTCGCGGTGGCGCGTCCAACGGGAACGCGCCAGGCGAAAGCTCAGCCCCACAACGCGAGGACGATGGCACACAACTTGCCGAGCGATTCGAGCAGGTACAACTGAGCAACGAAATTGACGAGAAGCTTGGGTTCGCGCAGTTACAAGAAGGCGGACGGAGGGAGGGCTGGCTCATCAACATGCACCCGACGCTGGTCAAGGACCCCGAGTATCCTGGAGGAAGGGCTGCGGTGGATTTCTACTTCATACAGGACGATGGCGGGTCCTTCAAGTGCACGATGCAGTACGAGCCATATTTTCAGATTGCATGCAAGGTGTGTATTTGACGCGTCTTTCCATTGAGAGCGAGTGTTGACGGGGTATATCGTAACGTCAGAGTGGCTCGGAGGCGAGCGTCGAGGAATGGTTGATGAAACGGTACGAAGGTGTCATCTACAAGATCGTGCGCAACCGGAAGGAAGATCTCAAGCTGCCGAATCATTTGATGGGCCATCGGAGACTCTACCTCCAGCTATGTTTTAGGAACGTATCAGACCTCCTCGCCGTCCGGCGCGATATTGCCCCCATTGCGCTTGAAAACGGTGCCAAGCGGGGAGCCGTCGACGCCTACGCAGAGGTCGTCAATGCCACGGCCGGTCCCAGTACAAACATGGAGCTCGAAGGCGAATGGTCAGAAATCGGCGGAAGTATCAACGGTGGCAGCTACAGGGACAGGGACCCTCGCGAATGCATCGTCGACATTCGAGAGTTCGACGTGCCCTATTATCTGCGTGTGGCTATCGATAATGAGCTGCGCGTCGGGCTGTGGTATGCCGTGACGTTTAATGCCGGGAAACCATGCTTTGCGCAGATCACGGAGCGCGTCAAGCGTGCGGATCCGGTGGTCCTGGCATTTGATATCGAGACGACAAAGGCACCCCTCAAGTTTCCTGACCATGCCATTGATCAGGTTATGATGATTTCGTACATGGTTGATGGCCAGGGGTACCTCATCACGAACCGTGAAATTGTGAGTGAAGACATCGAGGACTTTGAGTATACCCCGAAGGAAGGGTACGAAGGTCCGTTTATTGTGTACAACGAGAGGGACGAGGTATGTCCGTTATCCACGACGGTTGACATTTGTTGACTGGCATCAGGCTGCAACGATTACAAAATTCTTCGAACATATCCAGGACGTCAAGCCTACAGTTATTGCAACGTTTAACGGGGATTTCTTCGATTTCCCATTTCTTTGTGCTAGGGCGAAAGCCAATGGCATTGACATGTTTCTCGAGACTGGGTTTCAAAAGGATTCGGAGGACGAGTTCAAGAGTCGGTGTTGTGTCCACATGGACTGTTTTCGATGGGTCAAGCGTGACTCGTATCTACCGCAAGGTAGTCAGGGCCTGAAAGCCGTCACGACAGCAAAGCTCGGCTATAATCCCATTGAGCTGGATCCCGAATTGATGACCCCGTACGACGATCAAACTCTCTTCAGCGTTCATACTAATTAATCTCTAGATATGCCATGGAGCAGCCTCAAGTTCTTGCCCAATACTCCGTCTCCGATGCCGTAGCGACTTATTATCTCTACATGAAATACGTGCATCCGTTCATCTTCTCTCTGTGCAACATCATTCCATTGTGTCCGGACGAGGTTTTGCGGAAGGGAAGTGGGACGCTTTGTGAGACACTGCTGATGGTGCGTTGATCCGGTGATGACGCTTGGGCTTCGCTCATGCATCAACTCAGGTAGAAGCATACCGAGGACATATTATCATGCCCAACAGACACGAAGAGGCTCATCTGAACATGTTCGAAGGTCACCTGCTGGCCTCTGAGACTTACGTCGGGGGACACGTGGAAGCATTGGAAGCGGGGGTGTTCCGTAGTGATATCCCTACAGACTTCAAGATCGTCCCTGCAGCTATCCGACAGGTCCGTCATACCTTACTCATGATGTAACTGGCACTAACCTTTGGTGCTCAGTTAATCGAGGAGCTTGATGATGCCCTCAAATTCCATATCGTCGAGGAGTCAAATGAATGTTTGGAAAACGTCACCAACTATGACGAAGTCAAATCTCAGATTCAATCCGCTCTCGAGCTCATGCTAGGCAACCCAAAGCGAACCGACAAACCTCTAATATACCATCTTGACGTTGCTGCAATGTACCCCAACATCATGTTGTCAAATCGGCTCCAACCAGACTCCATGATCGATGAGTCGGTGTGTGCGGTATGCGACTACAACAGACCAGGGAAACAATGCGATCGAAGGCTTGAATGGGCTTGGAGAGGCGAATTTTTCCCTGCACATCGGGACGAGTACAACATGATTCGACATGCTTTGAACCAGGAATCCTTCCCCCCGAAGAAACCTGGAGGACCACAGCGGAAGTTCATTGACCTGACGGAGACAGAACAGACAGCTCTTTTACACAAGCGACTTGGAGACTACTCCCGCAAAGTGTATAAAAAGACAAAAGATACGAGAGTGGAGACGCGGGTGTCTATTGTGTGTCAACGGGAAAACCCATTTTATGTTGATACAGTTCGCCGTTTCCGCGATCGACGGTACGAATACAAGGGGCTTCTCAAAACGTGGAAAAAGAATCTCGATACATTCCTTACCGAGGGCCGTTCGCTCACGGAGGTGGACGAGGCAAAGAAGATGGTCGTAATCTACGATTCACTGCAGCTCGCTCACAAATGCATCCTCAACTCATTCTATGGGTATGTCATGCGTAAAGGTGCACGTTGGCATTCGATGGAGATGGCGGGGATTACCTGTCTTACGGGGGCGACGATTATCCAGATGGCTCGAGCACTGGTGGAGCAGATAGGGCGTCCTCTTGAGCTCGACACGGATGGAATCTGGTGCATGCTCCCAGGTGTGTTTCCGGAGAACTTCAAGTTCAAACTGACTAGTGGCAAGACCATTCCTATCTCGTATCCGTGTACAATGCTCAACCACCTTGTCCACGCGCGGTTCACGAATCACCAATACCATAACTTCAATCCAGAAACTGGGGAACATGATGTTCACTCCGAAAACTCCATCTTTTTCGAGCTCGATGGGCCATACCGTGCGATGATTCTCCCCTCGTCGAAAGAGGAAGACAAACTACTTAAGAAGCGTTATGCGGTGTTCAATGATGACGGGTCTCTTGCAGAACTCAAAGGTTTCGAGGTTAAGCGACGTGGCGAACTTCAGCTCATCAAAATATTCCAGTCCCAAATATTCGAGAAATTCTTGCTCGGGACTACCACCGAAGAGTGTTACGGCGCCGTCGCCAACGTTGCCAACCAGTGGCTCGATATTCTCTTCTCTCGCGCAGAGACACTCGCCGACGAGGAGCTTGTTGATCTCATTGCTGAGAACAGAAGTATGTCAAGGACCCTCGCCGAGTATGCTGGGCAGAAGTCCACTTCGATTAGTACTGCCAGGAGGCTTGCCGAGTTCTTGGGCGACCAGATGGTCAAAGACAAGGGGCTCGCTTGTAAATTCGTTATCTCTGCGAAGCCCAACGGCGCTCCCGTCACTGAGCGGGCTGTTCCGGTCGCTATTTTTTCTGCAGAAGAACCCGTCAAACGAACTTACCTCCGGAAGTGGCTTAAGGATCCTGGCCTCAGCAACTTTGACCTTCGCTCGATCTTGGACTGGGAGTATTATATCGACCGGCTGGGTTCTGTGATTCAAAAGTTGATCACCATCCCTGCGGCTATGCAAAGTGTCTCAAACCCCGTGCCGAGGATCAGGCATCCCGATTGGTTGCATCGCAGAGTTGCCGGGGCTGTAGACAAATTCAAGCAGAACAAGGTTACGGACTTCTTCTCCGTCGTTCCACGGAAGACGCAAGAGGATGAAGAGAGTGATATAGAAGACTTTGGGACAGAGAAGAATCCAGACAAGGGACGTGTTGCAGTCGTAAACCGCAAGACTACACGGAAACCAAGTCCTGAGGCTGAGGAAGAAGTACATAGCACCCCCCTGCCAGATGCCAATTTGAGCTACTCGGCTTGGCTAAAAGCGATCAAGCCTCGCTGGCGTAGAATGCGTGAGGCGCGTTGGGGCGGAGAGATCTCTGCCGTCCCTTCCATGTTCAGAGGCGCTCGGATACGAACGACGCAGCGATGGGACATCGTGCAGATCCGACAGAGCAAAATATCTGGTCGCTTCACGTTGTGGGTCTCCGTTGATGGAGAACTTACACCAGTTCCCTTGCGCATTCCAAGGCAGTTTTACCTTCACTTCAAGAATCCGCCCAACGACGGCTTATTCCACACAGAGTATTACCAACTGGAAAAGGTCACGCGACACTTGCCGAGGGAGATTCCATGCAATAACTTGTACAAAGTGGTCGTGAAGGAGGACGTTTATGACGATATCCAAGAACACTTCACTGACTTGACAAACGATCCCAATGTCGACGGTGTATTTGAGCGACAGGTAGGTGTTGCAGTTAATGCCTTGCGAACACGATTCATCTCTGACGACATTTCACAGGTTCCATTAGAGATGCGGGCAATACTTAAGCTGGGCAAGACCTGTACCGTCGATGAACCAGGATTGACTCTGAATAAAGCCCAGACCACAGGCATTGATCTGAGCCAACTTGATCGCGCGAGTCCTTCGCTTTCCAGAAAGACATACCTCGATGGCGGGCGTGGTAGTAAACCTCTGTTCCTTTATCATGCCTGCTCGCAAAGCGCACCCATTCACGTGTTCGCGCTCTTCCTTCCGAACGGCGCCGTTAAACTACATCTAGTAGACCCCGCGACGCGCCGTCAAGGTATACCCCATTTACAAGAGCTATATGGAGATCTTTCGAAGAAACGGCAAGCTGGATTCGGAAACGTTGCGTCCGTCCAATATCCCTCCTCCTGCGATTTCACTACTACCTACCACAACAAGGACGCTTCTGCTCTCAAGGCAGTTTCTCGAGAACTCGGACTCTTGGAAAATTTATCGTACATGGTCATAATTTCATCGATGAAAGAGCAAGCCTACTTCGACGCACACATTCCCAAACTATCGAGATTTCCTGTTTTGTCAATGCCCAAATCCAAAGTTTATCACACTCTCGACGTCTTTCCGTGGCAAACACATGTTGCTCAAAAGATGCTGCAGCGTTACCTCTCGTGCGGTATGTGGCTCGACCGCGGGATTGCCCTTTCGGACTACTTCGACACTCCCATTGGCCACATCGATGGTGACCAGCCTCTCGTTCTGTCTGATATTAGTTTCGCACGGCGGCTGATGCAACAGGACATCGTCCTCTGGTGGTCACCGACGGAGCGTCCGGATCTCGGTGGTAGGGAGGCTGACAACCGACCGACCGAGGAACTGCAAAACACAGAATTCGTGACTCCTGGATGTTATTCTAACGTATGCCTGGAAGTTGCGGTTCGCAATCTGGCAGTCAATTCCGTCCTACATTCCGTCGTAGTTAACGAGCTGGAGGGGAGTGGTGGGACGACTGCCTTTGATTCTACATCGCGTACACTGAACGCGTACAATCGGGGTGAAGCACCACGCGACCTCACCCTCGGAGAGTCGAACGTCTCTACCTTGACCTTCAGTATCATGAAGTCGATGATCAGGACCTGGCTTCTTGATAAAATCCAGGCCAACTTTGACAGCGCTGCAAGCCTAGCCATTGACCATTTCTGGCGGTGGGTCAGCACCAGTGGATCTTGTCTTTACGACCCAGGCATCCATCGTTTCATTCATGGGCTCATGAGGAAGACGTTCATACAGATGCTTGCCGAGTTCAGACGGCTTGGCTCTCACGTTGTCTATGCAGACTTCAGTCGGATCCTGCTCGCTACTTCGAAGCCACCTGGAACGGCACATGCGTATGCAACGTACATCACTACCGCGGTCACCTCCCACGAATTATTCCAACACATGTATTTGAACACCGAGCGCTTCTATGACTTCTTACTGTTCATGGACTCAGCTAACTTTGGGGGTATTGTTTGCGAGGACGCTCTAGCAGTTGAGCCTCCGGAAGAGCTCACTCTCGAGTTGCGATGGAACATAGAAACATTCCTCCCACCAGCTATCCAAAACGACTTCGGATCCGCCGTCCAGTATTTCATTGTTGAGCTCTACAGAGTCAGGCAAAAGGCGAACAGGAATTCACGGGTCCCTCTTCGCGTAATGCAGAACTCTGCACCTGATGTCACGCAGCAAGATGTTGTAAAGGCAAAAGAAATAGATGCCACTCGGGAGTTCATTGCCAGGAAACTCACCCGGAAACTCCTACGGCTCGTAGGTTCCGTTCAGACGAAACACAGGGACTCGATATACGACGAGGATTTGCGGCCCCAGTTCACATTCCCAGTACTCCCAGGTTCCTACCTCACTTTCACCAACCCCGTCCTCGAGTTCATCAAATTCACCTGCGCAGTGATCGGCCTCGCGGGTGACTATCAGGTGGAGATCGGTCTCTTGAAACGCAACCTACTCGACTTGGTAGGCGTTCGAGAGTTTGCCAACGAAGCCATTTTCCGAAATCCTTGCGACACGCTGAAACTGTCCAATGTCGCCTGCAGGGTGTGCGATGCATTCCGTGATTTTGACCTTTGTCGTGATCCGGAGCTGATGCCGGACAGTCTGGCGGTGGGACCTCCCAAATGGATGTGTCGAGGATGTGAGAGCGAATACGACCGGGCTGGGATAGAAATGGAACTAATCCGGTTGGTTGGTGCGATTGAAAAGTCGTTCGCCCAGCAGGACATGCGCTGTTCCAAGTGCAAGCAGGTCCGCTCGGACAATGCCTCACGATACTGTCAATGCTCAGGTTCGTATCAGTTGGTCATCGGGAGGGCGGAAACGAAGAGAAAGTTGAGAACGATCCTGAACGTTGCCATCGTCCATAGCTTTGGAAGACTAAAGGTCAGTTTTTTAAGATGACTCTGGAAACCCAAGGTTTCTGACTATTTCCGCCTCCAGGAATGTGCACAAGTCATGCTAGAGAATTGGTGAGACACGGTCGTGTTGGCTTTGGAAGCATCCGGTGCTTTGTGTAATGTTTGTAGACGCCCTGTAGCGCTTTTTTTCTGGATTTGGACCCGCTCCGGGACTGGATGTGTTTCGCCGCTCATGGCCAGTCCTTGCCATTGCCAAAGTTCATCGTCACATCCATCGCCCGCGAGATTGAACTGGGTTAGCCGAGGTACTGGAGCTCGCCTGTACCAGATCAAAAAGGAATAGTTCGTTTTCGAATTCTTTTTGGGTAATATGGCAACACTCTCGACCGATCAGAGGTCTGAGTAAGCGTCGGTAGGCCTTGAAGTCTCACCAACCGCCAAGTTCATTTACAGCTGTCCTCATAACGATATACCTAAGCACGAAAAATACACGCACAGGCTGAGTCGGAATTTGAATCTGTCATAGAATTTGGTGAGCGTGAGACAACTGACCGTGTCGCTCGTCGACACGGTCAGTCGGGGAAGGGCCCCAGTCCCATTGGATATTTTGGGACTGGCCGCCGCATGGCAGCGCAGCAAGTCCAGCCGGACACTCCCGTTGAGGGAGACCCGAAAGGGCGTCCGTGCGACCCAATGCCCGTGAGTGATCGCTTATCAGGCCTCTTGCGCCAGGTGCGAAGCCTCTGGCTCCCCACTCGTATTTCCCCATACGCAACCAGCTCCGTTTGGGGTCGTGCCTTCAGCATGGCTCTGCCCCTCTGCTATCTTCTGGCCCACTCCCTGGATAGCGGTTGAAGCTGGCAGCTGATACCCTATACAGTCTCGGATGAACGGCGGTTGGGGTAGCGGTAGCCCCCTGACGAGAGCTCTCGCAGGCTCGAAACTGCTACCTATCCCGTTCCCCTTTCCTGCCCCTACTTGTACTGTACACAGGCTTTCGTCCTGTGGTCTGGTCCCGATCCTCGGAGAGAGCGTCCGACGGCCGAGCATGTGAGTATGACAGCCCGAGTACCCTCCCTCGCACACAGTCCCTACACTGGGAGCCTTCGGCTCCCAGTCCATCAAGACTTGTCGATTATCTTTGGCTGGCGGACTCTCGGCAAGTTCGGCTTGCCAAGATTCAGAGTACTGAGAAGGAGGGGCAAACAAAAGGGGGCGCAGGACCGTGGCCGGAGCTAAGATGCTTGAGCTGTCAGCTCCGCTTGCTCGTCCGTTGGTCGTCCCTTCCGAAGAGCCGGGGTCAAGCCGATTAGGGGACACCATGCGCTGGCTAATTGGCACGGAGCGAGGATGGTCATGGTTTCTGGCGCGCAGAAGCTCTCATTTGGGCTACCACTTACTCGCGACGCTGCGCTTTCAGGACCGTGTAGGGTACCGTACACAAGTAGCATCAGATGTGCCTAGTATGGTCATATCATTCGATCATATTTCTAATTCTCACTTCTCTGATTAGTACTTTAACTGTTGATAATTACCCTATCATCAATATGACTGTCCAGTCCATTACATTGATTAGTAATCATCACAGTTTGTGGAGGCATTGCCCCACTATCAACCGAGGGGCTTCGTCTGCGCCACCATGAGACCCAAAAAAGAGCACTTGGACCAAAATATGATCCAGATACAGAACGCGTTGCGAGACCGCGATCCGTTCTACAGTGGAATATGCGCCATCCCAGATCATCAGCGCACCCTATATTACACCGGCGGCGACGTGCTACGGTAGGCAGCCTTTCAGCCACCACCTCGCGCCCGCAAACACTAACACTGTGTTAGTCGTATCGACTTCTATAACGCAGGATTGGACGACCTGGATGCGTTGTACCGCGCATGCAAGCCCGCAGAGTTCGGGCTGAACGGGGAAAACGTACTTGACCCCTCATACAGGAAGGCAGGCAAGATGGATCTCAGCTCGTTTGCGACACTGTTCGACCCGCACAGCCTCGGCATCCACGACCGAGTGTCCAAGGCGCTGCTCGTCCAGAGTCACGCAACAATGGAGTTGCAGTTGTACAAGCTGAATGTCTATGGTGAATTACACACACCGTCATTCTGGACTGATTGAGATTCACAAATTTGGATAATACGGGCAAGGGTGATTTCTTCAAGGCGCACAAGGATACGCCGCGGAGTCGGGACATGTTTGGGTCCCTCATGGTCGTCTTTCCGACAGTGCACGAGGGCGGTGAACTCGTGCTTCGACAAGGAAAGAAAACGTGGACGCTTGACTTTGCGTCCCAGTTTGGGAAGGCGACGGAACCGTCGGCATGCTTTATCGCGTTCTACGGCGAGCTCGAGCACGAGGTTCTACCCGTCACGTCGGGCTATCGGGTCACGCTGACCTACAATCTGTACCACAAGCCGGCACGCCCTGGCACCTTACAATGGTTGTCATTCCCGATGCCGTTCCATGTGCAACTCAGACAAGCGCTCGTTAATCTGGTCAACGACAAGTCGAAGCTGCCCGATGGTGGCTACTTTGGGTTTGGACTCGCGCATGAGTACGTGCACACGGGGGAAAACATAGTAGAGCCCCTGCTGGGTCAGCTGAAAGGGCCGGACAGGGCCCTCGCGGGCGTCTGTGATGCGCTTGGGCTACGCTACGTTCTCCGACTGCTCTACCGCGATGTTGGTGACTCCGGGCTGAACTTTGTCACGACCGAGGAGCTCGACGAAGATGTCGAGCAGGTCGACGAGGGTGTACCTTACCTGGAGTACTTCCAGAGCGCGCTCGAAGGCCTGACGATCGACCAGGCGGAAGGGGTCGTACTCGTCGACGGGAAGCGGGGAGCACGGAATGTCCAACGCGGTCTCAGCTGTCTCAATGGGGAGACCGGGAAGCGCTTTTTCAAGGATCCGGTCAGAGGTGCTGGAGGTCACGCCGATGAAGTCATCCTTGGGCATCAAGGACGCGATCTTTACTTACGGAAATGAGGTGGCAGTGGAATACTTTTACGGAACGGCGTGCATGCTAATCGCTGTCGGACCGGCAGAGACACGCCACCTGACGTTGTAAAATCAGCTTTCCGAGACAAAAAACCGATTGTCTCTCCCATTTTACTCTGCAAGAACCAGAAAAGATAATACTTTGCATGCACTCGGCTTTGATCGTAGGTGCCGCGTTATTTTCACAATCGTGTAATTACTTGATAGCCAAGTGTATTGAATCACGTTCATGTACATACGTAGCAGATCGCAATTAATGGCAGTCGTTGGATGATCACAATCTGGGGTCATGCTATCCAAGCACATGTGCTTGCCACTAAGTGGGAGTCCGAAATATAATAGACATACACAGGCCAGCTCCCTCCCAGGTACCTTACAAAAAAGATACGATAAAGATAATAAACTTCCTCGCCCGGCGAGCAGACATGCAATCCTCGAACACCAAAATCGTCGGGAAACGCGATGAAAACGAAAAAATGAAACCTCAACACTCCTCCTCTGTTGGTGGCATCCCTCGGAATACCGTCACCGTACCCGCGCCTCTCACACCATCTATGCTTGGGCGCGGCCGAAAACTCTCCCGTTTAATTCGCCCACCTTTGCCCCCGCTCGCCACCCGCGCAATACCCGACCCCATCGAAGTGGCGCCATACGGCTTCGTTGAGCTAGTGACACGGTGCGAGCTCACACCCGAGCTTGATGCCGCCCGCGATGTTGCACGCTGCAACGTCGACGGTACGCGGCCCCATCCAAGGGAGGCATATCCCTCCGTGTGCTTTGTCCGCGTCGTGACGTGTGAGACAGGCGGCGCCGCATAAACACCTGGCCGGGGTAGCCCTGAAGCTGGCCCGCTCGGCGTACGGCCTTTTGCAGGCGACGAGCTTCTCACAGGTTTGGCACGGCCGTCCGCAAGCTTTTGTCGTTTGGTCGTGGTCTGGGACATTGACGACCCCGATCTCACTGCTGGCGTGACAGCGCCCGGAGGTGGGTTGTGCGCCTTTCCGGGGATATAACCTTCTTTTCCCGCGTTACCATTAGTAGGCTCCAGACTGCGGCTACGTGTCAGAGGCCCGGTCGGTTTGCTCGCATTGAGCGCTTGCGTCGAGTATTGTGACGTGACCACCTTTTTCTTGTTCTCTTGTTCGTTCGCAGATATCTTCTCCATCAGAAATCGGAGCATACTTTCGCCATGCACCAGAAAGGAGCGACTATTGGCCTGCTCCCATGCGGGAAGAGACAATAAGAGTTGTTGCTCCAGCTAGATGCTGGGTTATTAAATTGGCAATAAATGATCTTACAGGGTGAACACGAACCTTCGGTTTCTCCTTGCCTACCCGCTTCCTCATCTTCTCTTCTCTCAGTAACCGGCCAGGATCCCTACCGCCTCCTCGGCCAAGGAGTCTCGTCTGATCACCGGCAGCACGCTCCAACTCCTTTTCTTCTTCACAGATATCAAAGTATTTCTTTATGGACGCCAAAATCGGCGTCTTGAGTCTGACCTCTGTTTTGAGTCGAGCAATCTCGTGCTCATGCTGACTCAACAGGTCTTCCGTGTGTTCATCTGTGCATAAAGCATGAACTACATCTCCGTGGCGGAGTGTTCTTTGCGGACACCTACCATCTGCAAAAGCAGCAAAGTCTGCCCGCTCATCCTCTCCTGCCATCAATTCGTCCCAGAGCGATTCGATCTCAGATCGGGCGTTCCCAATAAATTCTTCCATCCGTTCTCTCTTCAGGTCAATCATGCGCTCCAGCTCCTCCTCGTAGGCCTGAATAACCTGAGGCGTCGTCCCGCGATTCGCCTAGAGAGAACGATCGTCAGTCAACATCGCAAGCTACATTTTGGCAACGCACTTCAACAAACGCGTCCATTGCCGCGTCGTCCACTCCCATTCTTCTCCACAACGACTCCAGTTGGTCATACATGGCTTGAATGTGAGCCTCTCTTCGTTTCTTTAGTTCCACCAATTCGTTGCACCGCTGTTCAGCATACGACAACATCCTCTGAGTTGGCTCGACTGCGAGGGAACCGAGAAGGGTAGCTGGGACGGGATCGGGTGTTGATGAAGAGTCCAAAAGTTGCACGAACCGAGAAAACGCATGCTGGAATTCCCGCACAGGATCTACACCCGGCTCAGATGTTGATGTTGGTGACGGTGAAGCCGAGCGGAAAAGAAGCCTCGCGTCAGATCTACTCTGACACGAAGGCGTAGGCGTGCTGGTCGATTCAATAAATGGGTCCGAATTCGGTGGTTGTAAGCTGTTGGAAGACGAACGGGGAAGTGCACAAGTGGGAGCTGTTAGCGTGGAGGACGAAGCAATAGGCAGAGCTGGCGCGTCACCAACTTCTGGTGAATCAATACCAAGTTCTGCGTGTAACCAATCAATCTGGAGGAATACATCTCCTAGGAGAGCCAGGCGTTTCGTCTGAGTAGAGATGTATTAGCGAATATGGTTACTTCCCAAAACATGAAATACGAAGCCAGGTAGAGATGGCTGTCACAGCTACAGGCGACCTCGGCTCGTAACTTGACCCATTGAGAGCCCAAGGCGCGCACATGCCACAGGTACCCCTCGGTTGGCCGCCTGCTGCACTCCCCTACCGTACGAAGACCGTGAACATGAAGTTGGCTCACCATCTCGCCTTTCCCTCGCACCAGCTCCTTCTCCAGTTTGGAGAAGCGCTCAGGCATGACGTCCCTAAGAGCATTGGGATCATTCTGATCCTCCTCGGCAGAGAAGGTTGGTCGAAGGATATCGACCGAAAAGTAACTCGGCCCCAGACTCCGCGCGACGGCGCTCAGCCGATTCGTCAGTGTCGTCAGTTGCTCGAGCTTCGTGTGGTAAACCTTGGAGCAACAAAAAAAAAACCAACGACGACTCAGAACGTTAGCACCATGTCGTACGCCTCGAGACCCTCCGAAATCGAATGAAGCATCCATATCGGACGTCACACGCACCTGTCGCAACCGTTCTTGATGCTCCATCGCACGCTCGTGCCGCCGTGGCAAGACCTTCTCCGACTTTATCTCGTTGAACGATCCTGCGACTTTGGCATGCGTGCCCAGCGCGCGCGCGTATCGCAAACATGCGGTTTCGACTCCCTCACATCGCGTCTCCCATTCCTCGACCTGCTTCTTGCGCACTTCGATTTGCGATTCCACCGCTCGCGTCAGGTTGTGTTGAAGTTCTTGAAGTTCATCCTCAAGGGCGGTGGCTGGGAGACCGAGTTGGGAGTGCAGCTGTGGCAGCAACTGTGTTTGAGCGTTCAAATGTGTATGCAGTGTCGACAGGAGCGTGCTCAATGCGAGCGACGAGGAGGAAGCCATGAGTTTGCGAGCCAAGATCGCGTCTCCATTTTCGTGGTCGCAACCAAACCGCGTCTCAGATGGTCACGTGACCGTTGACATATCACATGACCATTCACCTAGCCAAATGACAAGCGGCGCGCAGTACGCTACATAACTCATACTACACAACGGTCGACACAAACGTACTTCCGATGCAAGTATCTCAACCCGAGCCCTGCGCGCTGATAGCTTTCAATTGTGCCGTAAAATTAGTGGAAGAAATGGGGCATCCTATCCCCGCTCCGTTCAGGTTCTGGATGGTGACTGCCGCGGCGTTGAGACGGGCATTCTGAGATGCGATGCTGTTGTCAGTCGGAAACGTAAGCAGTATTGTGGGGTTGAGAACCACATGCCCAGCACGGATGTTCGCAGTGAGGTTCTACGCAAACACGTAAGTTTAATGGGGCAGGGGACAAGGGGAGCGTTTACGGAGATATAGTGTGTTTGGTCTGGCGGGCATTGACAGGGAATACGGATCGGTCTTCCGTTAGTTCCATTTACTGCACCATCACAGTTCCCAGTACCTGTGCGTTGAAGGTGTCCCTTGAGCCTGCAGATCTTTACAAATGGTCACCATACGCACCGTCGGGATTGATGCCCGATTGCCATCCAAGCGGTGGCATCAGAGCAGCAATCTGTGCATTAGTAGGGGACGTGGCATTACTAGAAGATATTATAGCTGACGAAGTATTCGTAGTAGATGTGGGAGATGCATGTGCAGATGTCTGAACTGATTTCGTCGGGCATGAGCTCGCGGTGCGTGTCCTGCTAGTACTCGTACCGAGGCCTGAAGAAGGTCGAGTAGAATGGGAGGAGCCTGCAGGCGTAGGGAATGCAAGTGAGGATGTTTGAACTGATTTTGCTGGGCATGAGCCCGCGGTGCGCGTCCGACTAACACTCGTACTGAGACCTGAAAAGGGTCGGGTCGAAGGAGAAATTCTAGGCGTGGTGGTGGTGGAAGAGGTATTCGATGTTTCCGCTTCGATTGCTTTGCGCTGTGCAGGAAAAGTAGTGGATGATATAGGACATCCCACGCCAGGACCCTCCAGATTCTGTAAGGTGACGGCGGCAGCGTTCAGACGAGCAAGTTGGGAAGCAGTGCTGTTGTCTGTCGGAAAGGTGAGATTCACAGTTGGATTCGTGGTGACGAAGCCAGCTGCGACATTTTTGTTGAGAGCCTATATGGGTCCTATTAAGAATAATTGCTGAAGGTATGAATCTTTTTGTAACGAACGGCAAGAAAGAAGGTCGAGTTCGGAGGACATTGACATGGGATCAGGACAGGTCTCCCATTGGTCCCGTTCACAGCGCCATCACAGTCCCCTGTACCTAAAAGACGGCGAACGACGTCATCCCCCCAGGACGATTGTTGGGAAGTAAATCCACTAACCGTCAGGATTGACTCCTGCTTGCCATCCAAACGAGGGAACGAGAGCAGGGTCAATACTTTTCTTGGAGCTACACTGAGAATTTGTATTCAGCGGGAAGGATGCGGCAGCGCTGGCGCAGCACAAAGCAACAATCGTCTTATAGGGCAACATGTCTACCGGTGCCGGCACCGATCGCCGTTAAATATGATTGGATCGGGTTCCAAGTCGAAGAGAGTGTACGGGCAGGTCGCCAGCGACGTCGGGGGAAGAGATGGGTATCAAGGTATGCTCGGCTCGGAGGCACTGCTGTTGCTCTTCTTCTTTTAACGCATGATATCGTATTGTCCTCCAAAAAGGCAGGTATCCAGCATGCGTGACCTCGCCGAGGTCTATAACCCTGTGAACTTTGCGTTTCAGGGGGAGGGGAAATGAGCACGACGACAATGCCTAGGCTTGGCACATACAGCTCGGTGACGACCAATTTGTGTCCCATCAAGGCTCTTCGACGACACCTTATCTGAGACGTCCGCTGCATCGCTCCCAAGAGACAACAAAATCTCTACGAGGACAACGCCGCCCATCCGCCGTCAGACGCACCCCTTGAATTCTAGGTTACCATCACCACGTCGAAACGTGTATTCGACCGCCCTCATCCCCTCCGAAATGAGGACTGGGGTATGCTGCAGCGTAAATGTGCTGAAGTCGCCGTGGCATCTGTGCAAGGCAAAGGCAGAACTTGAAGCCCCCACGGTCCCCTCATCCCCAGCAGTTCGGCTACAAACGACGCGATATGACGCACAGCACTCCACTCGAACAACGCCCTGTCCCTGATCATTCTTCCGCAGGCTGGCAGCCCCCAAGGCAGGAACAGAGCTTGAGAAAAAAGACATCGGCATGATGGGGCCACAAAGCTAACAGGGTACTTTTCAAGGGCCCATCTGCAAGCTGCTGTTCGACGATCGGTTACCAACGCATTCAAAGCGTCCCATCCAACGACCTCACCGTTCGGGGACAGGGAGAATGAGGATGACGGGTAATCCCATCGCGCCAGCGAGTCGACGAAAGACGGGAACCAAATCGATCGCCATGCAGTGTGTATCACTACTGTCACATGCACGTATCGTCCAACCTCTCGCACAATCTATACCCGATACATTCTTGTCATCTTACATCAACGCCGGAAACGCGCAAGACTACTTGTTGAGTTCCTCAGACCGCTTCTTGAGCTCCTCTCGACTCTAGAGTCCGGTCATCGGTCAAGCGTGAAGTAGACAACGATGGCACGAGCGCTTACCAGGGGCTGGAGCTCAGCCAACCTGTCCAACACCTCCTGGCTGGGGACGTGAGGCTCCCGGGCGTGGTGTGCCAGGATTGCAGGGTTGCTCGCGAGTGTGGCTCCCAAGTTGGCGGGATCCGCAGGATTGTTTGATTTCTGGAACCCTGGGTCAGTGAGGGGGCCAAGTTTCGGGCAATGCGCTAGCTAACCGCTGGATGAGGCAAGATGCTGAAACGCGGTTCCCCCTGAGGATTTTGCGCTGGGTTTGTGTTGGACGACATGATGGAGCGATGACCTTGCTGCGGGATGAAAAGGCTTATATGTAGGCTCCTCATCCTGTGCGGGTTAGATGACGTCATTCACTTCCAACGCTGGTAACTGCGACCTCATCTATGTCCAGCACATCGAGTACTGTACAGGAATCGGAACCGGAATCCGTAAATGAGCAATTACAAGTTGAAGCAACCAGCTACAATTGGTGGTACGAAAGGGTCGACTAGCGATACGAAAGAACGGCGGACTTGGGCCAGGGAAACATGTTCATTTTGACAGCATCATCTGTTTCAAGAAGCTGAGCAATATAGTTAGGAAGAATCTGGACTTTCCGTCCTCCTCACCTTGACAAATTCTGGAGGAAAGGTGAGCAGAGTTTCAGATGGACCAACAGGATGCCGTGACTGACCGTCATAGTTGATCTGGCCATCGCCGTCCACATCCGCCTCGCGAATCATCTCGTCCACTTCATTGTCGGTCAATTTCTCTCCTGCAGCCCGCACTGAGTATCCGCCGATAAAACAGACCCAGCAGACACATGCTCACCCAAGTTGGTCATCACATGCCGCAGTTCTGCCGCACTGATATAACCGTTGCCGTCCTTGTCAAACACCTTGAAAGCCTCCCTGATTTCCTCTTCGCTGTCCGTGTCACGCATCTTGCGCGCCATCATGGTCAGGAACTCGGGAAAATCAATCGTGCCGTTTCCGTCTGCGTCCACTTCGTTGATCATGTCTTGCAGTTCAGCCTCTGTGGGATTCTGTCCCAGCGAGCGCATCACCGTGCCGAGCTCCTTGGTGGTGATCGTACCATCGCCATCTGTGATGGAAGGAATTGATCAGCCCTGCGAACGGCAGGAGGGTGTGGGCGGATGTAGGATACGACCTTTGTCGAAGAGAGAGAAGGCCTCCTTGAATTCTGATCGCGGGCCATGAGCGAGGATGACGCCGGTACATGACGCGGATGCACCCACCGGATATTTGCTCTGCGCACCCACACGAAATGAGCGGTTGTCACGTTCTAGCTCGCGCGGAAACCCACCTTCAGACTGGCGAGCGGACCTCGATGAGCAGAGGGGGGCCGGCGATGGATACGGATGGACGCACCAGCTGGTCTGCCATGGTCAGGGTAGAAACACGTCGAGGTGGGTCGCTGTGGTCGTGCGGTGTAAAGAGCAGGGCTCCCTGCGAGCTATTTGATCTCGGCAATCGCCACAGTCTGATCAGGTGACCTGGCCAAAGCCCCCAGCCCAGGACGGTCGCGATTCGGACACGCTGCTCGCGCCAAAGGGTGTGCATCCACGCATCAACGGTCTCTCTGATTATAGGCTGTCCGTAAGATCCATCATGTTACATCTAGTCCCACTCATCATCGTCATCATCCTCGTCGTCGCTGTCGCCAAGCTTCTTGTTTCGTTGCATCAGAGCCGCGGCAAGGGCTGCGGTCAAGTCCCCCCCTCCGCCCGTGCCACTGCCATTGCTGGCTTCCTCCGCTGCCGGTGCGACTGGGGGCAGCGGGGCCGATGTGGGAGCCGGTGTCTTGCGTAAGTTGGCCACGCTCTGTCCACGAATGGATGCCAACAAATCGCCGCGTCCGGGCTGTGGCGGGGGCATCGCTCCAGATACCCCCGAAGGAGGCGGCGGGGGTGGTGCAGGCGGTGCAGGCGAAGAGTCTTCTTGGACTGGAGGTGGTGGAAGTCCATTCGATCTCGGTGGCGGTAGCGCCGGTGGTGGTGGTGGTGGTGGCGGCGGCGGCGGCGCCAAGGGTGGTGCACCATTCTGAGGGCGCGCTGGAGGGGGAGGAGGAGCTGGGGGGGACGGGGTCGGGCGGACAACGGGTGGTGGCGGCGGGGATGGAGCAGGCGGAGAACTCACCAGCCGGGAAGGGGGCGGAGGAACTGGAGGAGATGGGGTCGCGCGGACAACAGGTGGTGGCAGCTGGGGTGGAGCTGGCGGGGAACTCACCGGTCGGGAAGGAGGAGGAGGGGGAATATGAAGCCTCGTGGGAGGTGTAGGCGGGTTAGGGGGAGCCACAGGACTACGCTGTGGGGGCATGGGTGGACCGGGCCGCGGCTGCCTGGGAGGTGCCGGCGGAGGTGAGGGCGCGGAGTCGCCGTTCGTCGAGGTGAGGCTATTCGAAGTAACATGGGCGCCTCGCCGCGGAACGGGTGGTGGCGGTGGCTTCTTCTTCGGGGCTGGGTCCGCTGGTTCCACAACACTCTGCGTCGCCTTGCGGACATAATCCTGGATAAAGTCCCTGTTCTGTTCGATGATTTCCGCGGTGACACCTTGGTTCTGGAGGTCTCGTACAAGCGAGAGCCACGACTCGTCGACGTTCTTGCTCGTAAACCCCTTTTCTTCGTCGTACCCGACATGTGCAACGTGTTTGAACGAACCCTCTTTGGGCCCCGAGATCATCGACTTGTCAATCTTTCCGCCCCTCTTAACCTTCTTCGGCTCCGAAGTCGTCTTCGTGGCTACAAACAGCATGAACACGGTGGCTTTCGTAGGAGTGCCACTGTCACATACCTTTGTCCGCCTTGCGGGCAGTGACCTTCTTGTAAAACAGGCTTGCATCCTTTTCTTCGGCGAATACCACGCCGATCATGCAGTCCTAGAAGCAGAGCATTATTTGAGTGAGCAGCTCCTGGTCAGACAGCTAACGCACATCGCCTGCGAATGAGTGGAAGAATGGCCGGTCGTTGTGATACTCGAATTGATCATACAACTCGTGCTGCCATATGACCCCGCGCGTGCCCGCGAAATCAACGAGCTTCAGAGCGAATGCGTCCCGCGACTTGTCGTGGGTGAACGCCAGTGCGCCCTGTAGGCCCCCGTACGACCATTTGTCGCGCTGCGGATGGGCAAAGTAGATGCGGGCGGGGACTGCGACGAATATCTTGTCGTACGAGGAAGGGATTGCGGAAGAGACCTTGGCTTTCTCTTCCGGAGTTAGTGATTTGGAGGGCATTTCAGGCCGCAAAGAGCACAAGACTGGACAGAAACGAGATGGCGTGGGAGAAGGCGGCTCGATTCAAGAGCTTTGCCTCATTGTACCGCCTTTCCGGTCTCTGGCGCATTCACAAACCGGCTGTCGTGCGAGCACATCATGCTGGAGATGCTCGTGTCTCGCACTGATGTCGAACTGGGCTTCGCGTCATCCCAGCCGACCGGCACATGTGAGTAGTGAATTTAAATGTACTAAAGAATCCAGTGGTCCGTGAGGGTAGACTCACGACCGTGTCTTTTTGCAAGGTGACGACTCCGGCAACTGCGCTAGTTGAGATAGCGAAACGATGCGCTGAGCGGGAAGCGATTTTGACACGTTCGAAAGATGTATCTGCTGTCGCTGGAACCGGGTGTCGAGTCCATTCACGACGGATGATATGTCACCAACCTGAACGTGGGTCACATGGATGTCACTTTGCCCTTCCAAGCTTGATTTCTGCAGCTTTTCTATCGGAAGCCTTCGGGTTGTGTTTGTACGAGACACCTTTTCCTGGGCGCCAGGCGCAACCGGATCCTCTTCGGCCGTTCTGGGAGCACGTTGGTGCCTATACGCTTAAACTAACACTGGTCGGGTACCTGACCTCAACATTCCGCTGGTCACACCTACATGAAGTCCTTTTTCCCTATTTTCTTTACACAGGGAGCGCCACCGTATTACAATTCAGATTGAAACACCGGGATCATGCACCACACACCTTCAGGTGCAGAAGACAATCTGGGCGGATGGTCAGAGGACTGTAGTTCACGAGAACCTCTCGAAATCTATCAGATCAAGTCGCATTCGCCACAGTCAGTTACAGTTAGCTTGGCGTATAGTTTGTAGGTGAGCTTGTACTCCTTTATTTCGCGTCAACTTGTGAAGCG